>JBBLMP010000072.1:0-199476 GCA_038429875.1 Poecile montanus
AGCGCAGGAAGGTGTGGGTGACACAGGGTGACACGGGGTGACACCAGGGGACAGAAGGAGGGGGACAGGGGTGACAGGGGCGTGGCCTCACCTCGTCCTTGCAGCGCAGGAAGGTGTGGGTGACACAGGGTGACACAGGGTGACATGGGGTGACACAGGGTGACACAGGGTGACACGGGGTGACACAGGGGTGACACGGGGTGACACAGGGTGACACGGGGGTGACACGGGGTGACACGGGGTGACACGGGGTGACACGGGGTGACATGGGGTGACACAGGGTGACACAGGGTGACACAGGGTGACACAGGGTGACACGGGGTGACACGGGGTGACACAGGGTGACACGGGGTGACACCAGGGGACAGAGGGGGGGGGACAGAGGGGACAGGGGCGTGGCTCAGGTGATTGACAGGGGGTGTGGCCTCACCTCATCCTTGCAGCGCAGGAAGGTGTGGGTGACACAGGGTGACACGGGGTGACACCAGGGGACAGGGGGGGGGGGACAGAGGGGACAGGGGCGTGGCTCAGGTGAAGGGGGCGTGGCTCAGGTGATTGACAGGGGGCGTGGCTCAGGTGATTGACAGGGGGCGTGGCCTCACCTCGTCCTTGCAGCGCAGGAAGGTGTGGGTGACACAGGGTGACACGGGGTGACACAGGGTGACACAGGGTGACACCAGGGGACAGAAGGAGGGTGACAGAGGTGACAGGGGCGTGGCTCAGGTGATTGACAGGGGGCGTGGCCTCACCTCGTCCTTGCAGCGCAGGAAGGTGTGGGTGACACGGGGTGACACAGGGTGACACGGGGTGACATGGGGTGACACAGGGTGACACGGGGTGACACGGGGTGACACCAGGGGACAGAAGGAGGGGGACAGGGGTGACAGGGGCGTGGCCTCACCTCGTCCTTGCAGCGCAGGAAGGTGTGGGTGACACAGGGTGACATGGGGTGACACAGGGTGACATGGGGTGACACAGGAGGTGACACGGGGTGACACGGGGTGACACAGGGTGACACAGGGTGACACGGGGTGACACCAGGGGACAGAAGGAGGGGGACAGGGGGGACAGGGGGCGTGTCCAGGGGCGTGGCCTCACCTCGTCCTTGCAGCGCAGGAAGGTGTGGTATTTGTAGTGGTGCAGGGAGTGGTACAGGGTGTACAGGAACGACTTCTCCACCTCCACCTTGAACTCCTGAGGGGAACACGGGGGATCAGGGACCCCTGGGACACCCCAAAACACACCTGGGACACCCCAAAATACACCTGGGGCACCCTAAAACACCCCCAAAACACACCTGGGACACCCTGAAACACACCTGGGGCACCCCAAACACACCTGGGACACCCCAAAATACACCTGGGATCCCTCAAAACACACCTGGAACCCCTCAGGACACCCCAAAACACACCTGGGACACCCAAAACACATCTGGGGCACCCTAAAACACACCTGGGGTACCCCAAAACACACCTGGGGCACCCCAAAATACACCTGGGACACCCTAAAACACCCCAAAACACACCTGGGGCACCCCAAAATACACCTGGGACACCCTAAAACACCCCAAAACACACCTGGGGCACCCAAAAACACACCTGGGGCACCCTAAAACACACCTGGGGTACCCCAAAACACACCTGGGACACCCAAAACACACCTGGGACACCCTAAAACACACCTGGGACACCCAAAACACACCTGGGACACCCCAAAACACACCTGGGGTACCCCAAAACACACCTGGGGCACCCTAAAACACACCTGGGGCACCCTGAAACACACCTGGGACACCCTAAAACACACCTGGGGTACCCCAAAAACACACCTGGGACACCCCGAAACACACCTGGGGCACCCAAAACACACCTGGGATACCCAAAAACACACCTGGGACACCGTGGGGACACCCCAAAACACACCTGGGGCACACCAAAATGTACCAGGGACACCCCAAAACACACCTGGGATACCCCAAACACACCTGGGACACCCCAAAACACACCTGGGACACCCTGGGACACTCCGAAACACACCTGGGGCACCCTAAACACACCTGGGACAGCCCAAAATACACCTGGAACACCCTGGGAACCCCCCAAACACATCTGGGGCACCCAAAGCACACCTGGGACCACCTGGGTCACCCCAAAACACACCTGGGACCCCCCTGAGACCCTCTAAAACTCACCTGTGACCGCTCTGGTGACTTCCAAGACCACCCAGGACCACCCAAACCCCACCTGGGACCTCTCAGGTCACCCCCAAACCCCTCAGGTGACCCCCAAACCCCCCAGGTGACCCCCAGGTGACCCCCAGGTGACCCCCAGACCCCTCAGGTGACCCCCAAACCCCCCAGGACACCCCCAGACTCCCAGGTGACCCCGTACCTGTGGTTTCCCCACGCTCCTCTTGACCTTGCTGAGGGTCTTGCGGTTGTAGGGGACCCCCCAAACCCCACCTGGGACCCCCCAAACCCCACCTGGGACCCCCCAGGTCACCCCCAGGTGACCCCCAGACCCCTCAGGACACCCCCAGACCCCCAGGTGACCCCCAGGTGACCCCCAAACCCCCCAGGTGACCCCGTACCTGTGGTTTCCCCATGCTCCTCTTGACCTTGCTGAGGGTCTTGCGGTTGTAGGGGACCCCCCAAACCCCACCTGGGACCCCCCAAACCCCACCTGGGACCCCCCAGGACACCCCCAGACCCCTCAGGTGACCCCCAAACCCCCCAGGTGACCCCCAAACCCCGTACCTGTGGTTTCCCCACGCTCCTCTTGACCTTGCTGAGGGTCTTGCGGTTGTAGGGGTCCCCCCAAACCCCACCTGGGACCCCCCAGGTGACCCCCAGACCCCTCAGGACACCCCCAGACCCCCCAGGTGACCCCCAGGACCCCCCAAATCCCGTACCTGTGGTTTCCCCACGCTCCTCTTGACCTTGCTGAGGGTCTTGCGGTTGTAGGGGACCCCTCAAACCCCACCTGGGACCCCTCAGGTGACCCCCAGACCCCTCAGGACATCCCCAGACCCCCCAGGTGACCCCCAAACCCCTCAGGTGACCCCCAAACCCCTCAGGTGACCCCCAAACCCCCCAGGACACCCCCAAACCCCCCAGGACCCCCCAGACCCTGTACCTGTGGTTTCCCCACGCTCCTCTTGACCTTGCCGAGGGTCTTGCGGTTGTAGGGGACCCCTCAAACCCCACCTGGGACCCCCCAAACCCCACCTGGGACCCCTCAGGTGACCCTCAGGACACCCCCAAACCCCCCAGGTGACCCCCAAACCCCCCAGGACCCCCCAGACCCCGTACCTGTGGTTTCCCCACGCTCCTCTTGACCTTGCCGAGGGTCTTGCGGTTGTAGGGGACCCCCCAAACCCCACCTGGGACCCCCCAAACCCCACCTGGGACCCCTCAGGTGACCCCCAGACCCTCAGGTGACCCTCCAGGACACCCCCAGACCCCTCAGGACACCCCCAGACCCCTCAGGACACCCCCAGACCCCAGGTGACCCCCAGGTGACCCCCAAACCCCGTACCTGTGGTTTCCCCACGCTCCTCTTGACCTTGCTGAGGGTCTTGCGGTTGTAGGGGTCCCTCCAAACCCCACCTGGGACCCCCCAAACCCCACCTGGGACCCTCCAGGACACCCCCAGACCCCCAGGTGACCCCCAAACCCCCCAGGACACCCCCAAACCCCTCAGGTGACCCCCAAATCCCGTACCTGTGGTTTCCCCACGCTCCTCCTGACCTTGCTGAGGGTCTTGCGGTTGTAGGGGTCTCCCCAAACCCCACCTGGGACCCCCCAGGTCACCCCCAGGTGACCCCCAGACCCATCAGGTGACCCCCAGGACACCCCCAGACCCCCCAGGTGACCCCCAAACCCCGTACCTGTGGTTTCCCCACGCTCCTCTTGACCTTGCTGAGGGTCTTGTGGTTGTAGGGGTCCCCCCAAACCCCACCTGGGACCCCCCAGGTGACCTCCAGGACACCCCCAGACCCCTCAGGACACCCCCAGACCCCTCAGGACACCCCCAGACCCCCAGGTGAGCCCGTACCTGTGGTTTCCCCACGCTCCTCTTGACCTTGCTGAGGGTCTTGCGGTTGTAGGGGTCTCCCCCCGGGCGCAGCCGCACCAGGGACTCGGCGGGCTCGGTGTGCAGCTGGGGAAAGGTGTGCAGGGCCTCCTGGGGTGGGACACCCGCGGTCACCTGGGGCCACCTGGGGTCACCCTGAGTCACCCTGGGGCCACCCTGGGGCCACCTAGTGTCACCCTGAGTCACCCTGGGGCCACCTGGGGTCACCTGTGGTCACCCTGGGGAACCCTGGGGCCATCTGGGGTCACCCTGAGTCACCTTGAGGCCACCACAGGACACCCGCGGTCACCTGGGGCCACCCTGGGGCCACCTAGTGTCACCCTGAGTCACCCTGGGGCCACCACAGGTCACCCTGGGGCCATCTGGGGTCACCTGGGGCCACCTGGGGTCACCTGGGGTCACCTCAGGTCACCCTGGGGAACCCTGGGGTCACCCTGGGGCCATCTGGGGTCACCCTGAGTCACCCTGGGGAACCCTGGGGTTACCTCAGGTCACCCTGGGGACACCTCAGGTCACCCTGGGGCCACCTGGGGTCACCCTGGAGTCACCCTGGGGTCACCTGGGGCCACTTGGGGTCACCCAGGGGCCACTTCAGGTCACCCTGGGGTCACCCTGGGGCCACCTGGTGTCACCTTGGATCACCCTGGGGTCACTTGGGGCCACCTGGGGTCACCCTGGGGCCACCTCGGATCACCCTGGGGTCACCTGAGGCCACCACAGGTCACCCTGGGGCCACCTGGGGTCACCCTGGGGTCACCCTGGGGCCACCCGCGGTCACCTGGGGCCACCCTGGGGCCACCTCGGATCGCCCTGGGGTCACTTGGGGCCACCTGGGGCCACCCTGGGGCCACCTAGTGTCACCCTGAGTCACCCTGGGGTCACCTGGGGCCACCTGGGTCACCTTGGGCCACCCTGGGGCCACCTGGGGTCACCCTGGGGCCACCTGGGGTCACCTCATGTACCCACGATGTCACCTGGGGTCACCCTGAGTCACCCTGGGGCCACCTCAGGTCACCATGGGGCCACCTGGGGTCACCCTGGAGTCACCCTGGGGTCACCTGGGGCCACCTGGGGTCACCTTGGGTCACCTCAGGTCACCCTGGGGAACCCTGGGGCCACCTGGGGTCACTTCAGGTCACCCTGGGGTCACTTCTGGTCACCCTGGGGAACCCTGGGGCCACCTGGGGTCACCCTGGGGAACCCTGGGGCCACTTCAGGTCACCCTGGGGACACTTGGGGTCATTTGGGGCCACCTGGGGTCACCTGGGGCCACCTCAGGTCACTCTGGGTCACCCTGGGTCACCTCAGGTCACCCTGGGGTCACCTGGGGTCACCTGGGGTCACGCTGGGTACCCACGGTGTCACCTGGGGTCACCCGGGGTCACCTCAGGTCACTTTGGGTCACCTCAGGAACCTCTGGGGTCACCCTGGGGTCACCCGGGCCTCTCACTCTCCCCAACCCCCCCCAGACCCCCCAGAGCCCCCTCCCCAGACCCCCCAGCCCCCTCCCCAGCCCCCCAGAGCCCCCTCCCCAAACCCCCAGATCCCAAAGACCCCTCCCCAAACCCCCCAGACCCCTCCCCAAACCCCTCCCCAGCCCCCCAGAGCCCCCTCCCCAAACCCCCGAGCCCCCTCCCCAGCCCCCAGAGCCCCATCCCCAACCCCAGAGACCCCTCCCCAAACCCCTCAGACCCCAGAGACCCCTCCCAGAGACCCCCCAGACCCCTCCCAAACCCCAGAGACCCCTCCCCATGCCAGAGCCCCCTCCCCAAACCCCCCCAGATCCCAGAGCCCCCTCCCCAAACCCCCCAGACCCCAGAGACCCCTCCCCAAACCCACCAGACCCCTCCCCAAAACCCCCAGACCCCTCCCAAACCCCAGAGACCCCTCCCCAAACCCCCCAGCCCCCAGAGACCCCTCCCAGAGACCCCCCAGCCCCCTCCCCAAACCCCCCAGACCCCAGAGCCCCCTCCCCAAACCCCCCAGACCCCTCCTGGGATCCATCCCAGCCCCCCAGAGCCCCCTCCCCAAACCCCCCAGACCCCAGAGACCCCTCCCCAGCCCCCCCAGCCCCCTCCCCAGCCCCCAGAGCCCCATCCCCAACCCCAGAGACCCCTCCCCAAACCCCCCAGATCCCAAAGCCCCCTCCCCAAACCCCCCAGATCCCAAAGCCCCCTCCTCACCCCAGAGACCCCTCCCCAAACCCCCCAGCCCCCTCCCCAAACCCCCCAGACCCCCCCGAGCCCCCTCCCAAACCCCAGAGCCCCCTCCCCAAACCCCCCAGCCCCCAGAGCCCCCTCCCCAGCCCCCAGAGCCCCCTCCCCACCCCAGAGCCCCCTCCTCACCTGCAGGGAGGGGTTCAGGGTCACTCTCTTCAGCACTTTCTTCTTGTGCTCGTTGAGGATCCCGTCGATTTTCCGCATGGGGGGCAGGTACAGCTCATCTGGGGGGTCACAGGGGGGTTTTGGGGTAATTCCAGGGATTTTGGGGTTTTTTTGGGGTGATCCCCACATCTTTCCAGTTTTTTGGGGTTTTTTTTTGGGGTTTCTTTGGGTGTTTTTTTGGTTTTTTTTGGGGTGATGCCCACAATTTTGGGTTTTTTTGGATATTTTTTGAGGTTTTTTTTTTGAGCTTTTTTGGCTCAAACCCTGCGGTTTTTGGGGGTGATTTTGGAGCAATCCCTGCGGTTTTTTTGGGGTGTTTTTTTAGGTTGTTCCCCATGTTTTTTGGGGCAATCCCCACAAGTTTTGGGGTTTTTTTGGGGTGTTCCCCACGTTTTTTTGGGTGTTTTTTGGATCATTCCCCACATGCTTTTTGGGGTGTTTTTTGGGTTGTTGCCCACATGTTTTTGAGGTGTTTTTTGGGGAGATCCCCGTGGATTTTTAAGATTTTTTTGGGGAGATCCCCGTGGTTTTTTAGGATTTTTTTGGGGAGATCCCCGTGGATTTTTGGGGTTTTTTGGGGCAATCCCCACAGTTTTTGGGGTGTTTTTTGGGGTGATCCCCGTGGTTTTTTACGATTTTTTTGGGGAGATCCCCGTGGTTTTTTAGGATTTTTTTGGGGTGATCCCCGTGGTTTTTTAGTATTTTTTTGGGGTGATCCCCGTGGTTTTTTAAGATTTTTTTGGGGTGATCCCCGCGGATTTTTGGGGTTTTTTTGGGGCAATCCCCACATGTTTTTGAGGTGTTTTTTGGGGTGATCCCCGTGGTTTTTTAAGATTTTTTTGGGGTGATCCCTGTGGTTTTTTGGGGTGATCCCCGTGGTTTTTTGGGGTGTTTTTTGGGGTGATCCCTGTGGTTTTTTAACATTTTTTTGGGGTGATCCCCGTGGTTTTTTAGGATTTTTTTGGGATGATCCCCGTGGTTTTTTAGGATTTTTTTGGGGCAATCCCCACATGTTTTTGAGGTGTTTTTTGGGGTGATCCCTGTGGTTTTTTAGGATTTTTTTGGGGTGATCCCCGTGGTCTTTTAAGGTTTTTTTTGGGGTGATCCCCGTGGTTTTTTAGGATTTTTTTGGGGGAGATCCCCGTGGATTTTTAAGATTTTTTTGGGGTGATCCCCGTGGTTTTTTAAGATTTTTTTGGGGTGATCCCCGTGGATTTTTAGGATTTTTTTGGGGTGATCCCCGTGGTTTTTTAGGATTTTTTTAGGGTGATCCCCGTGGTTTTTTGGGGTGTTTTTTTGGGAGATCCCTGTGGTTTTTTAGGATTTTTTTGGGAGATCCCCGTGGTTTTTTAGGATTTTTTTGGGGGAGATCCCCGTGGATTTTTAAGATTTTTTGGGGGTGATCCCTGTGGTTTTTTAGGATTTTTTTGGGGTGATCCCTGGGGTTTTTTAAGATTTTTTTGGGGAGATCCCCGTGGTTTTTTAGGATTTTTTGGGGTGATCCCTACGGATTTTTGGGGTTTTTTTGGGGCAATCCCCACATGTTTTTTGGGGTGTTTTTTGGGTTGTTCCCCACACATTTTTTGGGCCGTTTTTTGCGGTGATCCCCACGTTTGGGGTGTTTTTTGGGGCGATCCCCACAGTTTTTTGGGGTGATCCCTACACATTTCGGGGTGGTTTTTTTTGGGGTGTTTTTTGGGTTATTCCCCACATATTTTGGGGTATTTTTTAGGTTGTTCCCCACGTTCTTTTGGGCTGTTTTTTGGGTGTTCCCCACGTTTTTTGGGGTGTATTTTGGGTTGTTCCCCACATGTTTTTGAGGTGTTTTTTGGGGCAATCCCCGCAGTTTTTTGGGGTTTTTTTGGGGGTGATCCCCACGTTTTTTGGGGTTTTTTTTTTGAGCTTTCTTGTGGGTTTTTTTGGGTGGTTTTTTGGGTTTTTTTGGGGTGTTTTTTGGGGTTTTTTGGGGGTGTTTTTTTGGGTTTTTTTTTTGGGCAATCCCTGCAGTTTTTTGGGGTGATCCCCACAGTTTTTTGGGGTGATTTTTGGGTTGTTCCCCGTGGTTTTTTGGGGTATTTTTTGGGTTGTTCCCCACGTTTTGGGGTGGTTTTTTGGGGTGTTTTTTGGGGTGATCCCCGTGGTTTTTTAGGATTTTTTTGGGGTGATCCCCGTGGTTTTTTAGGATTTTTTTGGGGAAATTCCCACGGATTTTTGGGGTGTTTTTTGGGTTGTTCCCCGTGGTTTTTTGGGGTGTATTTTGGGTTGTTCCCCACATGTTTTTGGGGTGTTTTTTGGGGCAATCCCCGCAGTTTTTTGGGGTTTTTTTGGGGGTGATCCCCACGTTTTTTGGGTTTTTTTTTTTGAGCTTTCTTGTGGGTTTTTTTGGGTGTTTTTTTGGGGTTTTTGGGGGTCTTTTTTTGGGTGGTTTTTTTGGGCAATTCCTGCAGTTTTTTGGGGTGATCCCCACAGTTTTTTGGGGTGTTTTTTGGGTTGTTCCCCACGTTCTTTTGGGCTGTTTTTTGGGGTGATCCCCACATGTTTTTGGGGTGTTTTTTGGGGCAATCCCCGCAGTTTTTTGGGGTTTTTTTGGGGGTGATCCCCACGTTGTTTGGTTTTTTTTTTTTTTTTGAGCTTTTTTTTGGTTTTTTTGGGGCCTTTTTGGTGGGGGATTTTTGGGTGTTTTTTTGGTTTTTTTTGGGGTGGTTTTTTGGGTGTTTTTTTTTGGCAATTCCTGCAGTTTTTTGGGTTGTTCCCCACGTTTTTTGGGCTGTTTTTTTGGTGTGATTTTTGGGTTATTCCCCATGGTTTTTTGGGGTGTTTTTTGGGGTGTTCCCTGCACTTTTTTGGGTGTTTTTTTTGGTTGTTCCCCACATGTTCTGGGGTGGTTTTTGGGTTGTTCCCCGTGTTTTTTTAGGATTTTTTTGGGGAGATCCCCGTGGGTTTTTAGGATTTTTTTGGGGTGATCCCCGTGGTTTTTTAGGATTTTTTTGGGGTGATCCCCGTGGGTTTTTTAGGATTTTTTTGGGGTGATCCCCGTGTTTTTTTGGGGTGTTTTTTGGGGAAATCCCCATGGTTTTTTAAGGTTTTTTTGGGGTGATCCCTGTGGTTTTTTGGGGTGATCCCCGCGGATTTTTGGGGTTTTTTTGGGGCAATCCCCACATGTTTTTGAGGTGTTTTTTGGGGTGATCCCCGTGGTTTTTTAGGATTTTTTTGGGGTGATCCCTGGGGTTTTTTAAGATTTTTTTTGGGAAATCCCCGTGGTTTTTTAGGATTTTTTTGGGTGATCCCCGCGGATTTTTGGGGTTTTTTTGGGGCAATCCCCACGTTTTTGGGCCGTTTTTTGCGGTGATCCCCACATGTTTGGGGTGTTTTTTTGGGGCGATCCCCACAGTTCTTTGGGGTGATCCCTACACATTTCGGGGTGGTTTTTTTTGGGGTGTTTTTTTTGGGTTGTTCCCCACGTTTTGGGGTGGTTTTTTGGGGTGTTTTTTGGGGTGATCCCCGCGGATTTTTGGGGTGTTTTTTGGGGTGATCCCTGCAGTTTTTGGGGTATTTTTTTGGGTTGTTCCCCACATGTTTTTGGGGTGGTTTTTTCGGCTCGTTCCCCCCATTTTTCAGGCTGTATTTTTATTTTTTCGGGGTTCCTCTCTCACCGTTGGTGTCCTCCAGGGCCTGGATCATGTCGGGGTCCAGGGCGGTGCTGACCAACATCTCCACGTAGCTGCGGTACATCTCCTTCATCGCCCTCGTGTTCAGCAGCCGCCCCGGCGGGGCCCGCTCTGCCACACAGGACACGCCCCTTTAAGGGAGGGGCCACGCCCAAAGAGCCCCGCCCACAACGGGACAATGCAGCCCCTCCCCCCTGCCGGGACTGGGGAGGGGCGGGGAAAAGGAGCGCGGCGCCTTTAAGGGAGGGACACGCCCCTTTAAGAGAGCCACGCCCCTTTCATAGACGGCCACACCCCTTTAAATGAGTTGTATCACTTTAAGGGATGGCCACGCCCCTATAAGAGAGCCACGCCCCTTTAAAGGAGAGCCACGCCCCTTTTGGGGAAGGTCACGCCCCTTTAAAGGGGTTGTATCACTTTAAGGGATGGCCACGCCCCTTTAAAGGGGTTATATCACTTTAAGGGATGGCCACGCCCCTTTAAAGGAGGGTCACGCCCCTTTAAGAGAGCCACGCCCCTTTCACAGAAGGCCACGCCCCTTTAAATGAGTTGTATCACTTTAAGGGATGGCCACGCCCCTTTAAAGGAGGGACACGCCCCTTTAAGAGACCCATGCCCCCTTTAAAGGAGCAGTATCACTTTAAGGGATGGCCACGCTCATTTAAAGGAGTGATATCACTTTAAGGGGTGGCCACGCCCCTTTGGGGAAGGCCACGCCCCTTTAAAGGGGTTATATCACTTTACGGGATGGCCACGCCCCTTTAAGAGAGCCACGCCCCTTTAAAGGAGAGCCACGCCCCTTTAAATTAGTTGTATCACTTTAAGGGATGACCACGCCCCTTTAAAGGAGAGCCACGCCCCTTTTGGGGAAGGTCACGCCCCTTTAAAGGAGTTATATCACTTTAAGGGATGGCCACACCCCTTTGGGGAAAGCCACACCCCTTTAAAGGGGTTATGGTGTTTTAAGGGGTGGCCACATCCCTTTAAGGGATGGCCACGCCCCCTTAAGGGAGGGCCACGCCCCTTTTCAGGGTTCTCACCTCAAATTTTAGGGTCCCCTCCCCAAATTCCCGGTTCCCTCCCCAAATGTCACCTCCCCCTCCCCAAATTCCGGGTTCCTTCCCCAAATCCTCATCCCCCATCCCAAATCCCCCTCCCCAAATCCGTCATCCCAAATCCTGATCCCCCTCCCCAAATCCCCCTCCCCAAATCCCCCTTACTAAATCCTGATCCCCCATCCCAAATCCCCCTCCCCAAATCCCCATTCCCTCCCCAAATCCCTCTCCCCAAATCCCCCCAAATCCCCCTCCTCAAATCTCACCTCCCCCTCCCCAAATTCCCCCAAATCCCTCATCCCAAATCCTGATCCCCCTCCCCAAATCTCACCTCCCCCTCCCCAAATCCCCCCAAATCCCCCCAAATTCCCCCAAATCCCCCTCCCCAAATCCCCCCAAATCCCCCTCCCCAACTCCCCCCTCCCCCAATCTCCCCCTCCCCACCTCCCCCTCCCCAGTTCCCCCCTCATCTCCCCTCACCCTCCTCGCTCTGGGGGTCCGGGCTGGATTCCGACTCCGACGTCGTCGCCGCCTCCTTCAGCCACTTTTTCCTCTTCTTGGGGGGCGGCTCCGCCTTCACTTTGGGGGGCTTGGCTTTGGATTTGGGGGGTCCGGGGGGGGCCCGGGGGGGCCCCGCGGCCGGCGCGGGGGGGGGAGGGGCGGGCTCGTTTTTGGGGGGTTTCTCTGCTTTTTGGGGTTTCTCAGGTTTGGGGTTTTTTTCGGCTTTTTGGGGTTTTTCGGCTTTTTGGGATTTCTCCGGGGGGTCGGCTCTGGGGGGGGGAGGGGGTTTGGGGGCGCTGGGTTTGGGGTGGTTTTGTCTCCTGGGGGGGGAGAAAGGGTTAAATGAGGGGGGGGGGGGGGGTTCAGGTGTCCCCAAAGTGTCCCCAAAGTGTCCCCAGGTGTGTCCAGGTGTGTCCAGGTGTCCCCAGGTGTCCCCAAAGTGTCCTCAGGTGTCCCCAAGGTGTCCCCAAAGTGTCCCCAAGGTGTCCCCAAAGTGTCCCCAAGGTGTCCCCAGGTGTGTCCAGGTGTCCCCAAGGTGTTCCCAGCTGTCCCCAAGGTGTCCCCAGTTGTCCCCAGGTGTCCCCAAGTGCTCCCAGGTGTCCCCAAGGTGTGTCCAGGTGTCCCCAGCTGTCCCCAGGTGTGTCCAGGTGTCCCCAAGGTGTCCCCAAATCATTCCAGGTGTGTCCCAAGGTCTGTCCAGGTGTCCCCAGGTGTGCCCTCAGACCCCCCCAGGTGTCCCCAGGTGTCCCCAGGTGTCCCCAGGTGTCCCCAGGTGTCCCCAGGTGTCCCCAGGTGTGTCTCCAGCTGTCCCCAGGTGTCTCCAGCTGTCCCCAGGTGTCCCACAGGTGTCCCCAGGTGTCCCCAGGTGTGTCCCCAGGTGTCCCCCAGGTGTCCCCAAGGTGTCCCCAGCTGTCCCCAGATGTCCCCAGGTGTCCCCAAGGTGTCCCCAGGGTGTCCCCAGGTGTCCCCAAGGTGTCCCCAGGGTGTCCCCAGATGTCCCCAGGTGTCCCCAAGGTGTCCCCAGGGTGTCCCCAGGTGTCCCCAAGGTGTCCCCAGGTGTCCCCAGGTGTCCCCAGGTGTGTCCCAGGTGTCCCCAAGGTGTCCCCAAGGTGTCCCCAGCTGTCCCCAGGTGTGTCCAGGTGTCCCCAGGTGTCCCCAGGTGTCCCCAGCCCCCCCAGGTGTCCCCAGCTGTCCCCAGGTGTCCCCAGGTGTGTCCCCAGGTGTCCCCAGCTGTCCCCAGCTGTCCCCAGGTGTGTCCCCAGCTGTCCCCAGGTGATTCCAGGTGTCCCCAGCTGTCCCCAGGTGTCCCCAGGTGTGTCCCCAAGTGCTCCCAGGTGTCCCCAGCTGTCCCCAGCTGTCCCCAGGTGTCCCCAGGTGTCCCCAGGTGTCCCCAGGTGTCCCCAGGGGTGTCCCCAGGTGTCCCCAGGTGTCCCCAGCTGTCCCCAGGTGTCCCCAAGGTGTCCCCAAGGTGTCCCCAGGTGTCCCCAGCTGTCCCCAGGTGTCCCCAGGTGTCCCCAGCTGTCCCCAGGTGTCCCCAGGTGTCCCCAGGTGTGTCCCTCACCTGAGGGCCAGTGGGCGGTGCCAGGGTTTCCGGGAACACACCCTCACGTAATCCTTCTTGTTGACGTTCTCCAGGAACTTCACGTACAGCCGCTGGTACCGGTGCTTGGCGTCCCCAAAATATCCCAGGTACTGCGGAGGGGTGGAAAAGGGGCTCAGGGGGACCCCAAAAACCACCAAAATCACCCCAAAATACCCCAGGGACCCCAAAATCCCAAAAAATCTACCCCAAAATACCCAAAATCCACCCCAAAATAACAAAAATCTACCCCAAAATATCCCAAATTCACCCCAAAATATCCCAGGTACTGCAGAGGGGAGGGCAGGGGGCTCAGGGGGACCCCAAAAACCACCAAAATCACCCCAAAATACCCCAGGGACCCCAAAATCCCCAAAAATCCACCCCAAAATAACAAAAATTCCCAAAAATCCACCCCAAAATACCAAAAAATCCATCCCAAAATACCTGAAATAGCCCAAATCCACCCCAAAATACCCCAAATTCACCCCAAAATATCCCAGGTACTGTGGAGGGGTGGGAAAGGGGCTCAGGGGGACCCCAAAAACCACCAAAATCACCCCAAAATACCCCAGGGACCCCAAAATCCCCAAAAATCCACCCAAAAATACCCCAGGGACCCCAAAATAACAAAAATCTACCCCAAAATATCCCAAATCCACCCCAAAATATCCCAAATCCACCCCAAAATATCCCAGGTACTGTGGAGGGGTGGGGAAGGGGCTCAGGGGGACCCCAAAAACCCCCAAAATCACCTCAGGGACCCCAAAATCCCCAAAAATCCACCCAAAAATACCCCAGGGACCCCAAAATCCCCAAAATCCACCCCAAAATAACAAAAATTCCCATCAAAATAACAAAAATCCACCCCAAAATAACAAAAATCTACCCCAAAATCCCCAAAATCCACCCCAAAATAACAAAAATACCCCAAATCCACCCCAAAATAGGCCAAAATCACCCCAAAATACCCCAGGGACCCCAAAATCCCCAAAAATCCACCCCAAAATAACAAAAATTCCCACCAAAATAACAAAAATCCACCCCAAATCCACCCCAAAATAGCCCAAATCCACCCCAAAATACCCCAAATCCACCCCAAAATATCCCAAAATCACCCCAAAATATCCCAAAATCACCCCAAAATAGCCCAGGGACCCCAAAATCCCCAAAAATCCACCCCAAAATATCAAAAATAACAAAAATTCCCACCAAAATACCAAAAAATCCATCCCAAAATACCCGAAATATCCCAAAATATCCCAAATTCACCCCAAAATATCCCAGGTACTGCAGAGGGGTGGGAAAGGGGCTCAGGGGGACCCCAAAAACCACCAAAATCACCCCAGGGACCCCAAAATCCCCAAAAATCACCCCAAAAACCCCCCAAAATCACCCCAAAATCATCCCCCTATTTTTGGGGTCCCCCCAGTATTTTTTGGGGTCCCCCCGGGTATTTTTGGGGTCCCCCTGGGTGTTTTTGGGGTCCCCCTGAGTATTTTTAGGGTCCCCCCGGGTATTTTTAGGGTCTCCCCGGGTATTTTTGGGGTCCCCCCGGGTGTTTTTGGGGTGTTTTTTAGGCTCCTTGGTGTTTTTTAGGGGTGTTTTACAGGGGGTGTTTTTGGGGTCCCCCCGGTATTTTTGGGGTGTTTTTGGGGTATTTTTCAGGGGTGTTTTTTGGGGTATTTTTGGGGTATTTTTGGGGTATTTTTGGGGTGTTTTTTGTGGGTGTTTTTCAGGGGGTATTTTTGGGGTGTTTTTGGGGTGGTTTTTTTGGGTATTTTTGGGGTGTTCTTGGGGTGTTTTTTGGGTATTTTTGGGGTATTTTTGGGGTGGTTTTGGGGTATTTTTTGGGGTGGTTTTGGGGTGTTTTTGGGGTATTTTTGGGGTGTTTTTGGGGTATTTTTGGGGTGTTTTTGGGGTATTTTTGGGGTATTTTTGGGGTGTTTTTGGGGTGTTTTTGGGGTGTTTCTGGGGTGTTTTTTGGGTGTTTTTGGGGTATTTTTGGGGGTGTTTTTTGGGGGTGTTTTTTTGGGTATTTTTTGGGTATTTTTAGGGTATTTTTGGGGTGTTTTTGGGCTGTTTTTTTGGGTGTTTTTGGGGTGTTTTTGGGGTATTTTTGGGGTGTTTTTGGGGTGTTTTTGGGGTGTTTTTTTGGGGTGTTTTTGGGGTATTTTTGGGGTATTTTTGGGGTATTTTTGGGGTGTTTTTGGGGTATTTTTGGGGTGTTTTTGGGGTCCCCACTCACGTTGCTGGTGGCGCAGAATTGCCGTTGTCCGTCCTTGATTTCGGGGGTGAATTTTTGCAGCAGAGCTTTCTGCACCCTCCAGATCGGGGGCGGCTCCCGACCCGTCTGCAGAGCCAGCTGGGGGGAAATTCGGGGGGTCCTGAACCCCAAAAATTCACCCCAAATCCCCCCCAAATTCCCCAGACCGAGACCCCTCCCCAAAATTATAGAGACCCCCAAAATCCCCCCCAAAATCCCCCCAAAATCCTTCCAAAATCCCCCCAAAATCCCCCTCAAAACCTCTCAAATTCCCCCAAAATTCCCCCCAAATTCCTCAAAACCCCCCAAATTCCCCCAAAAATGAGGTTTTGGGGGGTCCTGAACCCCAAAGATTCACCCCAAATCCCCCCCAAATGCCCCAGACCGAACCCCCTCCCCAAAATTATAGAGACCCCCAAAATCCCCCCCAAAATCCCTCAAAATTTCCCCAAAATCCCTCAAAATCCCCCCCAAAATGGGGTTTTGGGGGGTCCTGAACCCCAAAAATTCATCCCAAATCCCCCCCAAATCCCCCAGACCGAGACCCCTCCCCAAAATTATAGAGACCCCCAAAATCCCCCCAAAATCCCTCAGAATTTCCCCAAAATCCCTCAAAATTCCCCCCAAATTCCCCCAAAAATGAGGTTTTGGGGGGTCCTGAACCCCAAAAATTCACCCCAAATCCCCCCAAATCCCCCAGACCGAGACCCCTCCCCAAAATTATAGAGACCCCCAAAATCCCCCCCAAATCCTTCCAAAATCCCCCCCAATTCCCCCTGAAATCCCCCAGACCGAGACCCCTCCCCAAAATTATAGAGACCCCCAAAATCCCCCCCAAAATCCCCCAAAATCTCTCAAAATCCCCCCAAATCCCTCAAAATTCCCCTCAGAATTTCCCTCAAAATTTCCCTCCCAGTTCCATCCCAGTGCCCCCCACTCACTCCCAGTCTGTCCCAGTTCCCTCCCAGTTCCATCCCAGTGCCCCCCACTCACTCCCAGTCTGTCCCAGTTCCCTCCCAGTTCCATCCAATCCCATCCCAGTCTGTCCCAGTCCCTCCCAGTGCCCCCCACGGCCTCCCAGTTCCCTCCCAGTTCCTCCTCACTCCCTCCCAGTTCCATCCCAGTCCCACTCGCTCCCCTCCCAGTGCCCCCCACTCACTCCCAGTCTGTCCCAGTCCATCCCAGTTCCATCCAGTCCCTTCCCAGTCTGTCCCAGTTCCATCCCAGTGCCTCCCACTCCCTTTGAGTGCCCCCCAGTCCCTCCCAGTCTGTCCCAGTTCCCTCCCAGTTCCATCCAGTCCCTTCCCAGTCTGTCCCAGTTCCATCCCAGTGCCCCCCACGGTCTCCCAGTTCCCTCCCAGTTCCATCCCAGTGCCTCCCACTCACTCCCAGTCTGTCCCAGTTCCCTCCCAGTGTCCCCCACTCATTCCCAGTCTGTCCCAGTCCATCCCAGTTCCCTTCAGTCCCTTCCCAGTCCCTCCCAGTTCCCTCCCAGTGCCCCCCACTCCCCTCCCAGTTCCATCCCAGTTCCCTTCAGTCCCTTCCCAGTCCCTCCCAGTTCCCTCCCAGTGTCCCCCACTCACTCCCAGTGCCCCCCACTCCTTCTCCAGTCTTGTCCCAGTGCCTCCCAGTTCCCCCCCAGTTCCATCCCAGTGCCCCCCACTCACTCCCAGTCTGTCCCAGTTCCCTCCCAGTTCCATCCCAGTGCCTCCCACTCACTCCCAGTGCCCTCCCAGTTCCCTCCAGTCCCATCCCAGTCTGTCCCAGTCCCTCCCAGTGCCCCCCACTCCTCTCCCAGTCCCTCCCCAGTGCCCCCCACTCATTCCCAGTCTGTCCCAGTCCATCCCAGTTCCATCCAGTCCCTTCCCAGTCTGTCCCAGTTCCATCCCAGTGCCCCCCACTCCCTTTGAGTGCCCCCAGTCCCTCCCAGTCTGTCCCAGTTCCCTCCCAGGTCCCTCCAGTCCCTTCCCGGTCTGTCCCAGTCCCTCCCAGTACCATTCGCTCCCCTCCCAGTGCCCCCCACTCCCCTCCCAGTCCCTCCCAGTCCCTCCCACAGTCTCCCAGCTCCCTCCCAGTTTCCTCCAGTCCCTTCCCAGTCTGTCCCACTCACCTCCCAGTGCCCCTCACTTCCTCCCAGTTCCCTCCCAGTTCCATCTCAGTGCCTCTCACTCATCTCCAGTCCCTCCCACTTCCCTCCCGATGCCCCCCACTCACTCCCAGTCCCTCCCAGTGCCCTCCCAGTTCCATCCCAGTGGCTCCCACTCAATTCCTGAGCCCCCCAGACCCCCCAAACCCCCCCAGACCGCCCCCATCCCCACTTTCAGCGCGGGGATATCCTCCACCCGCACCATGAACTCGTCCCTCTCCCTGAAGATTCCCTCTCCCCCCGGAGACCCACACTCACTCCCAGTCTGTCCCAGTCCCTCCCAGTCCCTTCCCAGTCTGTCCCAGTCCCTCCCAGTTCCATCCAGTCCCTTCCCAGTCTGTCCCAGTCCCTCCCAGTGCCCCCCACTCCCCTCCCAGTTCCCTCCCAGTGCCTTCCACTCATTCCCAGTCTGTCCCAGAGCCCCCCACTCCCCTCCCAGTGCCCCCCACGGTCTCCCAGTTCTCTCCCAGTTCCATCCCAGTGCCCCCCACTCCCCTCCCAGTCTGTCCCAGTTCCCTCCCAGTTCCCTCCAGTCCCTTCCCAGTCCCTCCCAGTTCCATCCCAGTGTCCCCCACTCACTCCCAGTGCCCCCCACTCCTTCTCCAGTCTGTCCCAGTGCCTCCCAGTTCCCCCCCAGTTCCATCCGTGCCCCCCACTCCCTTTGAGTGCCCCCCAGTCCCTTCCCAGTCCCTCCCAGTGCCCCCTCACTCCCCTCCCAGTGCCCCCCACTCACTCCCAGTCTGTCCCAGTTCCCTCCCAGTTCCCTCCAGTCCCTTCCCTGTCTGTCCCAGTTCCCTCCCAGTGCCCCCCCACTCCCCTCCCAATTCCCTCCCACTCCCCTCCCAGTGCCTTCCACTCATTCCCAGTCCCTCCCCAGTCCCCCCACTTACTCCCAGTCTGTCCCAGTCTGTCCCAGTCCCTCCCACTCCCCTCCCAGTGCCCACCACTCACTCCCAGTTCCCTCCCACTCCCTCTCCAGTCTGTCCCAGTCCCTCCCAGTGCCCCCAGCCCCCCCCACCCCCACCTTCAGCGCGGGGATATCCTCCACCCGCACCACGAACTCGTCCCTCTCCCTGAAGATCCCCTCTCCCCCCGGAGACCCCCACTCACTCCCAGTCTGTCCCAGTCCCTCCCAGTTCCATCCAGTCCCTTCCCAGTCTGTCCCAGTCCCTCCCAGTTCCCTCCCAGTGCCCCCCACTCAATCCCAGAGCCCCCCAGACCCCCCCACCCCCACCTTCAGCGCGGGGATATCCTCCACCCGCACCACGAACTCGTCCCTCTCCCTGAAGATCCCCTCTCCCCCGCTCTCCTCCTCGTCGCTGGTATCCCTCTCCCCCCCGATCCCCCTCTCCCCCCAGAGCCCCCTCTCCCCCCAGAGCTCCCTCTCCCCCCAAAGCCCCCCAAACCCCCCCAGATCGCCCCCATCCCCACTTTCAGCGCGGGGATATCCTCCACCCGCACCACGAACTCGTCCCTCTCCCTGAAGATTCCCTCTCCCCCCGGAGACCCACACTCACTCCCAGTCTGTCCCAGTCCCTCCCAGTCCCTTCCCAGTCTGTCCCAGTCCCTCCCAGTTCCATCCAGTCCCTTCCCAGTCTGTCCCAGTCCCTCCCAGTGCCCCCCACTCCCCTCCCAGTTCCCTCCCAGTGCCTTCCACTCATTCCCAGTCTGTCCCAGAGCCCCCCACTCCCCTCCCAGTGCCCCCCACGGTCTCCCAGTTCTCTCCCAGTTCCATCCCAGTGCCCCCCACTCCCCTCCCAGTCTGTCCCAGTTCCCTCCCAGTTCCCTCCAGTCCCTTCCCAGTCCCTCCCAGTTCCATCCCAGTGTCCCCCACTCACTCCCAGTGCCCCCCACTCCTTCTCCAGTCTGTCCCAGTGCCTCCCAGTTCCCCCCCAGTTCCATCCGTGCCCCCCACTCCCTTTGAGTGCCCCCCAGTCCCTTCCCAGTCCCTCCCAGTGCCCCCTCACTCCCCTCCCAGTGCCCCCCACTCACTCCCAGTCTGTCCCAGTTCCCTCCCAGTTCCCTCCAGTCCCTTCCCTGTCTGTCCCAGTTCCCTCCCAGTGCCCCCCCACTCCCCTCCCAATTCCCTCCCACTCCCCTCCCAGTGCCTTCCACTCATTCCCAGTCCCTCCCCAGTCCCCCCACTTACTCCCAGTCTGTCCCAGTCTGTCCCAGTCCCTCCCACTCCCCTCCCAGTGCCCACCACTCACTCCCAGTTCCCTCCCACTCCCTCTCCAGTCTGTCCCAGTCCCTCCCAGTGCCCCCAGCCCCCCCACCCCCACCTTCAGCGCGGGGATATCCTCCACCCGCACCACGAACTCGTCCCTCTCCCTGAAGATTCCCTCTCCCCCCAGACCCCCCTCTCCCCCCAGTGCCCCCCACTCACTCCCAGTCTGTCCCAGTCCCTCCCAGTTCCATCCAGTCCCTTCCCAGTCTGTCCCAGTCCCTCCCAGTGCCCCCCACTCAATCCCAGACCCCTCCAAACCCCCCAAATCGCCCCCAGACCCCCCCCAAAAGCCCCCCAGACCCCCCCAATCACCTTCAGCGCGGGGATATCCTCCACCCGCACCACGAACTCGTCCCTCTCCCTGAAGATTCCCTCTCCCCCGCTCTCCTCCCAGAGACCCCCACTCACTCCCAGTCTGTCCCAGTCCCTCCCAGTGCCCCCCACTCACTCCCAGCGCCCCCCAGACCCCCCCAAACCCCCCCAGATCGCCCCCATCCCCACCTTCAGCGCAGGGATATCCTCCACCCGCACCACGAACTCGTCCCTCTCCCTGAAGATTCCCTCTCCCCCCGGAGACCCCCACTCACTCCCAGTCTGTCCCAGTCCCTCCCAGCGCCCCCCACTCAATCCCAGACCCCCCCCAGACCCCCCCAAATCCCCCCAGACCCCCCCAATCACCTTCAGCGCGGGGATATCCTCCACCCGCACCACGAACTCGTCCCTCTCCCTGAAGATGCCCTCTCCCCCGCTCTCCTCCTCGTCGCTGGTATCCCCGCACACTGCGGCCGATCCCTGTTTCTGCGCCAGGTGCAGCGGCCGCGCCGCCCCCGCCTCGGGCCCGGGGCTGGGGGAGCCCCCCGGGACCCCCCCCGGGCTGGGGGAGCCCCCCGGGACCCCCCCCGGGCCGGGCCCGGGGCTGGGAGGGACGGGGGGTTCGGGCTGGGGGGGCTCCGGAGGGGCCGGAGGGGGGCTCGGGGGGGGCTCCTCGGGGGGAGGGGCGGCTGCAGAGGGGGGAAAAGGGGGGTTAGGGTCCTGGAAGGGCACTGTGAGCCCCCCACAGGTCCTGGAAGGGCACTATTAACCCCCCCACAGGTCCTGGAAGGGCACTGTGAGCCCTTGGCAGATCACTATGAACCCCCCACAGGTCCTGGAAGGGCACTGTGAGCCCTTGGCAGATCACTATGAACCCCCCAAAGGTCCTGGAAGGGCACTGAGAACCCCTCACAGGTCCTGGAAGGGCACTGTGAGCCCCCCACAGGTCCTGGAAGGTCCCTATGAACCCTTGGCAGATCACTAAGAACCCCCCACAGATCCTGGAAGGGCACTGTGAGCCCCCCACAGGTCCTGGAAGGTCCCTATGAACCCTTGGCAGATCACTAAGAACCCCCCACAGATCCTGGAAGGGCACTGTGAAACCCCCACAGGCCCTGGAAAGTCACTATGGACCTCAGGAAGGTCACTATGAACCCCCCACAGGTCCTGACAGGTCACTATGAACCCCTGGAAGGTCACTATGAACCCCCCCACAGGTCCTGACAGGTCGCTATGAACCCTTGGCACATCCCTATGAACCCCTGATAGATCGTTATGAACCCCTCACAGGTCCTGGAAGGTCACTATGAATCCTTAGCATGTCTGTATGAACCCCTGATAAACCCCTATGAACCCCCCACAGGTCCTGGCAGGTCACTGTGTGTCCCTGGCAGGTCCTGGCAGGTCCAGGACGGGGGGTTCGGGCTGGGGGGGCTCCGGAGGGGCCGGAGGGGGGCTCGGGGGGGGCTCCTCGGGGGGAGGGGCGGCTGCAGAGGGGGGAAAAGGGGGGTTAGGGTCCTGGAAGGGCACTGTGAACCCCCCCCAGGCCCTGGAAGGGCACTGTGAACCCCCCACAGGTCCTGGAAGGGCACTGTGAACCCCCCACAGGTCACTATGAACCCCCCACAGGTCCTGGAAGGGCACTATGAACCCCCCACAGGTCCTGGAAGGGCACTGTGAACCCCAGGAAGGTCACTATGAACCCCTGGCAGATCACTATGAACCCCCCACAGGTCCTGGAAGGGCACTATGAACCCCCCACAGGTCCTGGAAGGGCACCATTAACCCCCCACAGGTCCTGGAAGGGCACTATGAACCCCCCCACAGGTCCTGGAAAGTCACTGTGGACCCCAGGAAGGTCACTATGAACCCCCCACAGGTCCTGGAAGGTCACTATGAACCCTTAGCAGATCACTATGAACCCCCCACAGGTCCTGAAAGATCACTATTAACCCCCCACAGGTGCTGGAAGGGCACTATGAACCCCCCCACAGGTCCTGGAAGGTCACTATGAACCCTTGGCAAATCACTATGAACCCCTGATAGGTCCCTATGAACCCCCCACAGGTCCTGGCAGGTCACTGTGTGTCCCTGGCAGGTCCTGGACGGGGGGTTCGGGCTGGGGGGGCTCCGGAGGGGGGCTCGGGGGGGGCTCCTCGGGTGGAGGGGCGGCTGCAGAGGGGGGAAAAGGGGGGGTTAGGGTCCTGGAAGGGCACTGTGAGCCCCTCACAGGTCCTGGAAAGGCACTGTGAACCCTTGGCAGATCACCATGAACCCCCCACAGGTCCTGGAAGGGCACTGTGAACCCTTGGCAGATCACTAAGAACCCGCCACAGATCCTGGAAGGGCACTGTGAACCCCCCACAGGTCCTGGAAGGGCACTGTGAGCCCTTGGCAGATCACTATGAACCCCCCACAGGTCCTGGAAGGGCACTATTAGCCACCCCACAGGTCCTGGAAGGCCACTATGAACCCCCCCACAGGTCCTGGAAAGTCACTATGGACCCCCCCACAGGTCCTGACAGGTCACTATGAACCCTTGGCACATCCCTATGAACCCCTGATAGATCGTTATAAACCCCTCACAGGTCCTGGAAGGTCACTATGAACCCCTGATAGGCCCCTATGAACCCCTCATAGGTCCTGGAAGGTCACTATGAACCCTTGGCAGATCACTATGAACCCCACACAGGTCCTGACAGGTCGCTATGAACCCCCCCCACAGGTCATGACAGGTCCTTATGAACCTCTCACAGGCCCTGGAAGGTCACTATGAATACATGGCAGGTCACTATGAACCCCTCACAGGTCCTGGAAGGTCACTTTGTGTCCCTGGCAGGTCCTGACAGGTCCCTATGAACCCCGCACAGGTCCTGGAAGGTCACTTTGTGTCCCTGGCAGGTCCTGACAGGTCACTATGAACCCCCCACAGGTGCTGGAAGGTCACTACGAACCCCTGACAGATCACTATGAACCCCTGGAAAGTCCTGGAAGGTCACTACGAACCCCTGGAAGATCACTTTGTGTCCCTGGAAGGTCCTGGAAGGTCACTATGAATCCCTGGAAGGTCCTGGAAGGTCACTATGAACCCCTGGAAGGTCCTGGCAGGTCATTATGAACCCCTGGAAGGTCCTGACAGGTCACTGTGTGTTCCTGGCAGGTCGCTATGAACCCCCCACAGGTCCTGGCAGGTCACTGTGAACCCCTGGAAGGTCCTGGAAGGTCCCTATCAAGCCTTGGAAGGTCCTGGCAGGTCACTGTGAAGTCCTAATAGGTTGTCATGAACCTCCTACAGGTCCTGGAAGATCCCTATAAAGCCCTGGAAGGTCCTGGCAGGTCACTATGAACCCCAGCAGGTCCCTATGAACCTCTGATAGATCGTTATGAACCTCTCACAGGTCCTGGAAGGTCACTATGAACCCCTGGAAGATCCTGGCAGGTCACTGTGAACCCCTGGAAGGTCCTGGAAGGTCCCTATCAAGCCTTGGAAGGTCCTGGCAGGTCACTGTGAAGTCCTAATAGGTTGTCATGAACCTCCTACAGGTCCTGGAAGATCCCTATAAAGCCCTGGAAGGTCCTGGCAGGTCACTATGAACCCCAGCAGGTCCCTATGAACCTCTGATAGATCTTTATGAACCTCCCACAGGTCCTGGAAGGTCACTATGAACCCCTGGCAGGTCCCTGTGAAACCCCGGCAGTTCCCCACAGGTCCTGGCAGGTCCCTGCATACCCCTGGATGGCCACTGCCAGGTCCTGGCAGCTCCCTGTGCCCCCAGGTCCTGTCAGCTCAGTGTTTCCCCCCCAGGTCCTGTCAGCTCAATGCCCACCCCAGGTCCTGTCAGCTCAATGCCCACCCCAGGTCCTGTCAGCTCAGAGTTTCCTTCCCAGCCCTGCCAGGTCCTGTCAGCTCACAGTGCCCCCCAGCCCTGCCAGGTCCTGTCAGCTCAGTGTTTCCCCCCCAGCCCTGCCAGGTCCTGTCAGCTCCGCCAGGTCCTGTCAGCTCACAGTGTCCCCCAGCTCCCCCAGGTCCTGTCAGCCCTGCCAGGTCCTGTCAGCTCACAGTGTCCCCCAGCTCTCCCCGGTCCTGTGACCCCGCCAGGTCCTGTCAGCTCACAGTGCCCCCCAGCTCCTCCAGGTCCTGTCAGCCCTGCCAGGTCCTGTCAGCTCACAGTGCCCCCCAGCTCCCCCAGGTCCTGTGACCCTCCCAGCCCTGCCAGGTCCTGTCAGCTCACCGTGAGGCTCGGGCTCCCTGCGCTCGGGGGGCTCATCCAGGGCTGAGATGGCCGAGCTGATGCTCTTCTGCAGGTCCTGGCAGCTCAGTACCCCCAGCTCCTGTCAGCTCAGTACCTCCCAGCCCTTCCAGGTCCTGTCAGCTCCCTCAGGTCCTGTCAGCTCACAGTGCCCCCCAGCTCCCTCAGGTCCTGGCAGCTCCCCCAGGTCCTGTGACCCTCCCAGTCCTGCCAGGTCCTGTCAGCTCAGTGCCCACCCCAGGTCCTGTCAGCTCACAGTGCCCCCCAGCTCCCCCAGGTCCTGTCAGCTCAGTACCCACCCCAGGTCCTGTCAGTTCAGTACCCCCCCAGGTCCTGTGACCCTCCCAGCCCTGCCAGGTCCTGTCAGCTCAGTGCCAACCCAGGTCCTGTCAGCTCACAGTGCCCCCCAGCTCTCCCAGGTCCTGTCAGCTCCCCCAGGTCCTGTCAGCTCACAGTGCCCCCCAGCTCTCCCAGGTCCTGTCAGCTCCCCCAGGTCCTGTCAGCTCACAGTGCCCCCCAGCTCCTCCAGGTCCTGTCAGCCCTGCCAGGTCCTGTCAGCTCACAGTGCCCCCCAGCTCCTCCAGGTCCTGTCAGCTCACAGTGCCCCCCAGCTCCTCCAGGTCCTGTGACCCTCCCAGCCCTGCCAGGTCCTGTCAGCTCCCCCAGGTCCTGTCAGCTCACAGTGCGCCCCAGCTCCCCCAGGTCCTGTCAGCTCAGTACCCACCCCAGGTCCTGTCAGTTCAGTACCCCCCCAGGTCCTGTGACCCTCCCAGCTCCCCCAGGTCCTGTCAGCCCTGCCAGGTCCTGTCAGCTCACCGTGAGGCTCGGGCTCCCTGCGCTCGGGGGGCTCATCCAGGGCCGAGATGGCCGAGCTGATGCTCTTCTGCAGGTCCTGGCAGCTCAGTACCCCCAGGTCCTGTCAGCTCAGTACCTCCCAGCCCTTCCAGGTCCTGTCAGCTCCCTCAGCTCCTGTCAGCTCACAGTGTCCCCCAGCTCTCCCAGGTCCTGGCAGCTCCCCTGGGTCCTGTGACCCTCCCAGCCCTGCCAGGTCCTGTCAGCTCCCCCAGCTCCTGTCAGCTCACAGTGCCCCCCAGCTCTCCCAGGTCCTGTCAGCTCAGTACCCACCCCAGGTCCTGTCAGCTCACCGTGAGGCTCGGGCTCCCTGCGCTCGGGGGGCTCATCCAGGGCCGAGATGGCCGAGCTGATGCTCTTCTGCAGGTCCTGGCAGCTCAGTACCCCCAGCTCCTGTCAGCTCACAGTGCCCCCCAGCCCTTCCAGGTCCTGTCAGCTCCCTCAGGTCCTGTCAGCTCACAGTGTCCCCCAGCCCTGCCAGGTCCTGTCAGCTCCCCCAGGTCCTGTCAGCTCACAGTGCCCCCCAGCTCCCCCAGGTCCTGTGACCCTCCCAGCCCTGCCAGGTCCTGTCAGCTCACCGTGAGGCTCGGGCTCCCTGCGCTCGGGGGGCTCATCCAGGGCCGAGATGGCCAAGCTGATGCTCTTCTGCAGGTCCTGGCAGCTCAGTACCCCCAGGTCCTGTCAGTTCAGTACCCCCCCAGGTCCTGTGACCCTCCCAGCCCTGCCAGGTCCTGTCAGCTCCCCCAGGTCCTGTCAGCTCACAGTGCCCCCCAGCTCCCCCAGGTCCTGTGACCCTGCCAGGTCCTGTCAGCTCACAGTGCCCCCCAGCTCCCCCAGGTCCTGTCAGCCCTGCCAGGTCCTGTCAGCTCACAGTGCCCCCCAGCTCCTCCAGGTCCTGTCAGCTCACAGTGCCCCCCAGCTCCTCCAGGTCCTGTGACCCTCCCAGCCCTGCCAGGTCCTGTCAGCTCCCCCAGGTCCTGTCAGCTCACAGTGCCCCCCAGCTCCCCCAGGTCCTGGCAGCTCAGTACCCACCCCAGGTCCTGTCAGTTCAGTACCCCCCCAGGTCCTGTGACCCTCCCAGCTCCCCCAGGTCCTGGCAGCTCCCCCAGGTCCTGTCAGCCCCGCCAGGTCCTGTCAGCTCACCGTGAGGCTCGGGCTCCCTGCGCTCGGGGGGCTCATCCAGGGCCGAGATGGCCGAGCTGATGCTCTTCTGCAGGTCCTGGCAGCTCAGTACCCACCCAGGTCCTGTCAGCTCCCCCAGCTCCTGTCAGCTCACAGTGCCCCCCAGCTCCCCCAGGTCCTGGCAGCTCAGTACCCACCCCAGGTCCTGTCAGCTCACCGTGAGGCTCGGGCTCCCTGCGCTCGGGGGGCTCATCCAGGGCCGAGATGGCCGAGCTGATGCTCTTCTGCAGGTCCTGGCAGCTCAGTACCCCCAGCTCCTGTCAGCTCACAGTGCCCCCCAGCTCCCCCAGGTCCTGGCAGCTCAGTACCCACCCCAGGTCCTGTCAGCTCACCGTGAGGCTCGGGCTCCCTGCGCTCGGGGGGCTCATCCAGGGCCGAGATGGCCGAGCTGATGCTCTTCTGCAGGTCCTGGTTCTTGCTCACCGAATCCTCTTCGTCGGACGAGAAGCTCGGCAGCGTCTCCAGGTTCCTCTTCAGCTCCTCGTCCAGGCGCTTGCAGGGCGAAGGACACGCCATCACCAAGCCCTCGCCCTCCCCCGCCTCCAGAGACCCCCCCAGCACCCCGGGGGGGAAATTTGGGGGTCCCCCGGTGCTTTTGGGGGGTTTGGAGGGGCTGGGGGGGAGGGTTTGGCGCTTCCCCGATTTTAGGAAGTCCAGGAAGGAGGCCATGAAGCCCGACTTCATCTCGGGTTGTTTCTCCTCCACCTCGCGCAGCTTCTGCTTCATCCGGCTCTGGGAGGGGTCTGGGGGCGGCTCCGAGACCCCCGGGAATGGGGAGGGGGTGGGGGGCAGCGGGGGAGGGGCGGAGGAAGGGGGGGGAGGGGCGGTGTCGGCTTTGGAGACGGCCAGTTTGATCTGCGGGGAGAAAAGGGGGATACTGGTTTGTACTGGTTTGTACTGGAACGGCTTTGATTCAACTATGAACCCCCCCAGTTTGATTTATGGGGTCACTGGTTTGTACTGGTTTGTACTGGAGCCCCTCTGACCCATCTGTGACCCTCCCAGTTTGAGAAAATGGGGATACTGGTTTGTACTGGTTTGTACTGGAGCTCCTCTGACCCCTACATGACCCCTCCCAGTTTGATTTATGGGGTCACTGGATTGTACTGGTTTGTACTGGAACCCCTCTGACCCCTCCCAGTTTGATTTATGGGGTCACTGGTTTGTACTGGTTTGTACTGGAGCTCCTCTGACCCCTCCCAGTTTGATTTATGGGGGTCACTGGTTTATACTGGTTTGTACTGGAGCTCCTCTGACCCATCTGTGACCCTCCCAGTTTGATTTCAACTGGTTCATACTGGTTTGTACTGGAGTCCCTCTGACCCCTCCATGATCCTCCCAATTTGATTTATGGGGGGAAAATGGGGTTACTGGTTTATACTGGTTTGTACTGGTTCATACTGGAGCCCCTCTGACCCCTACATGACCCCTCCCAGTTTGATCTGTGGGGAGAAAAGGGGGATACTGGTTTGTACTGGTTTGTACTGGAACGGCTTTGATCCAACCATGAACCCTCCCAGTTTGATTTATGGGGTCACTGGTTTATACTGGTTTGTACTGGAACCCCTCTGACCCCTCCCAGTTTGATTTATGGGGGTCACTGGTTTGTACTGGTTTGTACTGGAACCCCTCTGACCCCTCTGTGACCCTCCCAGTTTGAGAAAATGGGGTCACTGGTTTGTACTGGTTTGTACTGGAACGGCTTTGATCCAACCACGAACCCCCCCAGTTTGATTTATGCGGTCACTGGTTTGTACTGGTTTGTACTGGAACCCCTCTGACTCCTCCCAGTTTGATTTATGGGGTCACTGGTTTGTACTGGTTTTTACTGGAACCCCTCTGACCCCTCCCAGTTTGATTTATGGAGGTTACTGGTTTATACTGGTTCATACTGGTTTGTACTGGAGCCCCTCTGACCCCTCCCAGTTTGATCTGCGGGGAGAAAAGGGGGATACTGGTTTGTACTGGTTTGTACTGGAACCGCTTTGAGCCAACCATGAACCCCCCCAGTTTGATTTATGGGGTCACTGGTTTGTACTGGAACCCCTCTGACCCCTCCCAGTTTGATCTGTGGGGAGAAAATGGAGATACTGGTTTGTACTGGTTTGTACTGGAGCCCCTCTGACCCATCTGTGACCCTCCCAGTTTGAGAAAATGAGGGTACTGGTTTGTACTGGTTTGTACTGGAGCACCTCTGACCCCTCTGTGACCCTCCCAGTTTGATCTGCGGGGAGAAAAGGGGGATACTGGTTTGTACTGGTTTGTACTGGAACCGCTTTGAGCCAACCATGAACCCCCCCAGTTTGATTTATGGGGTCACTGGTTTGTACTGGAACCCCTCTGACCCCTCCCAGTTTGATCTGTGGGGAGAAAATGGAGATACTGGTTTGTACTGGTTTGTACTGGAGCCCCTCTGACCCCTCTGTGACCCTCCCAGTTTGATCTGTGGGGAGAAAAGGGGGATACTGGTTTGTACTGGTTTGTACTGGAACGGCTTTGATTCAACTATGAACCCTCCCAGTTTGATTTATGGGGTCACTGGTTTATACTGGTTTGTACTGGAACCCCTCTGACCCCTCCCAGTTTGATTTATGGGGGTCACTGGTTTGTACTGGTTTGTACTGGAACCCCTCTGACCCCTCTGTGACCCTCCCAGTTTGAGAAAATGGGGTCACTGGTTTGTACTGGTTTGTACTGGAACGGCTTTGATCCAACCACGAACCCTCCCAGTTTGATTTATGGGGTCACTGGTTTGTACTGGTTTGTACTGGAACCGCTTTGATCCAACCATGAACCCTCCCAGTTTGATTTATGGGGATACTGGTTTATACTGGTTTGTACTGGTTTGTACTGGAACCCCTCTGACCCCTCCCAGTTTGATTTATGGGGTCACTGGTTTGTACTGGTTTGTACTGGAACCGCTTTGATCCAACCATGAACCCTCCCAGTTTGATTTATGGGGATACTGGTTTGTACTGGTTTGTACTGGAGCCCCTCTGACCCATCTGTGACCCTCCCAGTTTGATTTATGGGGTCACTGGTTTGTACTGGTTTGTACTGGTTTATACTGGTCTGTACTGGAGCTCCTGTGACCCCTCCCAGTTTGATTTATGGGGTCACTGGTTTGTACTGGTTTGTACTGGTTTATACTGGTTTGTACTGGAACCCCTCTGACAGCCCCGAGAGCACAAAAAACCCAAATTTGGGGCATTTTGGGACAATTTGGAGACTCCAAACCCCCCAAAACCTCCCCAAAATCCCCAAAATCTCCCCAAAATCCCTCAAATCCTCACCCCAAGAGCCCCCAGACCACAAATAACCCAAATTTGGGGCATTTTGGGACAATTTGGAGCCCCCAAACCCCCAAAACCCCCCCAAAATCCCCAAATCCTCCCAAAAATCCCCAAAACCCCCCCAAAATCTCCCCAAAATCCCCAAAATCTCCCCAAAATCCCCCCAAAATCTCCCCAAAATCCTCCCCAAAATCCCCAAATCCTCCCAAAAATCCCTCAAAATCTCCCGAAAATCCCCAAATCCTCCCCAAAATCCCCAAAAATCCCCAAAACCTCCTCAAAATTCTCCCCAAAATCCCCAAAAACTCCCCAAATCCTCCCCAAAATCCCCAAATCCTCCCAAAAATCCCTCAAAATCTCCCGAAAATCCCCAAATCCTCCCCAAAATCCCCAAAAATCTCCCCAAAATCCCCAAATCCTCCCCAAAATCCCCCCAAAATCCTCCCCAAAATCCCCCAAATCCTCCCCAAAATCCCCAAATCCCCCCTAAAATCTCAAAAAATCCCCCAAAACCTCCCCAAAATCCCCAAAACCTCCTCAAAATTCTCCCCAAAATCTCCCCAAAATCCTCCCAAAATCCCCAAAAATCTCCCCAAAATTCTCCCCAAACTCCTCCAAAATCCTCCCCAAAATCCTCCCAAAAATCCATCAAAATCTCCCGAAAATCGCCAAATCCTCCCCAAAATCTCCCCAAAACCCCCCCAAAATTCCCCAAATCCTCCCCAAAATTCCCAAAAATCCCCAAAACCTCCCCAAAATTCTCACCCTGAGAGCTCCCAGACCACAAATAACCCAAATTTGGGGCATTTTGGGACCACTTGGAGCCCTCAAACCCCCCAAAATTCTCACCCTGAGAGCCCCCAGACCCAATTTTCCTCATTTTGGGACCATTTGGAGCCCTCAAACCCCAATAAAATCCCCAAAATTCTCACCCTGAGAGCCCCCAGACCACCAATAACCCAAATTTGGGGCATTTTGGGACCATTTGGAGCCCTTAAACCTCCCCAAAATCCCCAAAATCTTCACCCCGAGAGCCCCCAGAGCACAAATAACCCAAATTTGGGGCATTTTGGGACATTTTGGAGACTCCAAACCCCCCAAAACCTCCCCAAAATCCCCAAAACCTCCCCAAAATCCCCAAAATTCTCACCCTGAGAGCCCCCAGACCACAAATAACCCAAATTTGGGGCATTTTAGGACCATTTCAACCACCCCAAACCCCTCAAACCCCCCTAAAATCCCCAAATTCTCACCCCAAGAGCCCCCAGACCACAAATAACCCAAATTTGGGGCATTTTAGGACCATTTCAAGCACCCCAAACCCCCCAAACCCTCTCACCTTGAGCGGCTTCAGCGGCTCCATCCCTTCTCCCTCCTCTCCTCCCTTCTTCCCCCTTCCTCTCCCTCTCCCCCTCGGCCTCTTGGCTCCGTCGGGGAACCCGGGCGGCTCCAGGGGCCGAATCCTCGGCCTCCCCCTGGGCCTGGGGGGTCCTTCCCTCTTGGGCTTGGTCGGTTTCCTCCCCCTCTTTTTGGGGGCGGCGTGGGCGCCGGGGTGGGGGCAGAAATCGATGTCACCCATGGGTGTCAGCGGGGGCCGGCGGCAGCTGGAGATGAGGTCGGGGAGGAGGTCGGGGAGACGCCGCGAGTTGAGGCGGATGTCGGCGGGCACGTCCGCCTTGTCTTCGTCATCCTCGAACTCGTACTCCTGCGCGTAGGTTTTTTTGGGGGGCGGGAAGGGGTCTCTCTTCCGCAGCAGGTGGAAGGAGGAGGTTTTCAGCAGCTTTTTGGGTTTGGAGGAGCAGAACAAAGGGGTGCTGAGAGGAGGAGGGGGTTTGGGACCCCCCTCGCCCGTGCTCTGGATCAAACCCAGCGGCTCCGCGTTGACCGTCGAGGGCAGCTCGTGTTTGGGGGGCTCCAAGCCCAGCTGAGGGGGGTCCCCGCCGGCTCCTCCGTCCTGGGGGCAGAAGGAGGGGTAGCTCTGCCCCATGTCGTAAGGAGGAGGGGGTTTCAAGCCTTCTCCTCGCCCTTCCAGCCCGGTCCCGCCGTTGTTGCCGTCCTCCTCCTCCTCTTCCTCGCCCGCCTTGGGGAAATCCTCGGGCGGCGGCCCGAACATGTCCTCCATGCCGGGGAAGAAGCCGCGATCCTCGTCCTGCAGCAGAGCGTCCGGGAAGCAGATGGAGGTGAGGGGGACGAATCGCCCCTTTCCCCCCGCCGGGCTCCCCCCTTCGGAAAATTGATCCTTGGCTTCGCTGGGCACGGCCGGGACCCCGGCCTCGGGGTCCAGCAGGTGCCCGGCCGGCCCTTGAACCCCGGCGCTCTGGCCCAGGTGAGGTTCCAAACCCAGGGGGGGCTCCAGGAAATCCTGGATTTCTTGGGGAGGGGGCAACACCTCCATGGAGTCCGGGGGAAGCGGCGGCGGGGCCTGAGGGTCCAGCCCTTGCGAGCGCACCTGGTGCAGGTGAGCTTCCAGCAGCAGCTGCGGGGAGGGGGCGGCCGGAGGGGCCGGGGCGGCCGAGGGGGGCGCGGGGGGCGGCGGAGGAGGAGGAGGAGGAGGAGGGGGTGGAGGAGGAGGAGGAGGAGGAGGCATCCGCTGCTGTTCCAGCAGGTGAACGTCCAGCCTGCCCTTGGGCCGCCCGTGCAGCTGGCTCTGCGTGTGGGTCAGCACCGAGGGCAGCAGAGACCCCCCTAATTCAGGGGAGGGGTCCAGCAGGAGGTTGTGGGGCTCCAGGGGAGGACCCTCACCCACCAAGCGCCCGTGCTCGGGGGTTTTGGGCAGGTACGAGTGCGGCGGCGGCGGCGGCGGCGGCGGCGCCGCCTGCCCCAGCTCCTTCCCGCCCGACAAATGTTCCGGAGCTTTCTTCATCTCGTACGAATCCAGCGTTGGGGGCGGCTGGTGGCCGTAGTGGACCACCGAGGTGGCCGCCAGCCCCTCGCCCCCTCCTCCTGCCCCTCCGCCGCCGGCCCCTCGGAATTCTTTGCCTCTCTCCGGTTTTTTCTTCTCCTTGAGCAGCGCCAGCTCCAGCGGAGCCTCCAGGTTGGAGTTGGGCCGGATGACGCTCTGCAGTTGGTATCGCTCCTCCTTGCCCAGCGCTCCTCCGTAGCCGGCCATGCTTTTGGGGCGCTCCTCGCATCCCCCCAACCCCTCTCGGGGCGGGCTGGGCGCCTGCAGGAGGTGCTGGATCAGGAAATCCTCATCCTCGCTGCGTTCCGCCGCCAGCAGCTCCGCCTCGCCTTTCCCTCCTTTCCCGAAACTCGGCGGCGCTCCGGGGGCGGCGGGCGGCCGCTCCATCCCTCCGGCCGCCGCCGCCGCCGCCCCGTAACCCTGCGGGGTCATGAACGACGGCGACAACACCGAGCCCAAATATTTTTGGGATTGCCCCGGGGACGCCCCGCTCTGCGGCCGCCCCGCCGGCGGCGACTGCAGCGGCCGGATGATGGGAGAAGGGCTGGAGCCTCCCAAACCGGCGTAGGGCAGCGGCGGCCCCGGCATGGCCGGAGAGTGCCCGGTGCTGTAGCTCAACGAGGGGCTGGCCGTGGGCAAACCCTGCGAGGGGGCCGGGGGTCCGTAGCCCCCCGTCTGTCCCCCCTCGGGCTGGACGCCGTAGGGCAGCGCCTGCAGCTGCTCGGGCGAGTAGGTCCCGCAGCCTTGTAGCCCGCTTTGGCCGCCCGTTTGGCCACCGCCTTGGTAGCCACCGGTTTTCCCCGCCAGCTCCCCGGCTTGGCCGCCGCTGAACCCCGCCGAGGGCTGCGCCGGCCCCGCTAAATTTTGGGGCGCTCCCGCCGCGCTGTAAGCCGGGGCTCCCCCCATGGCTAGCAGGCTCTGGGGCGGCTGGCCCGGCGAGTAAGCCGGCGACTGGCTGGCGATGACGGAGCTGGGTTTGGGCGTGCTGGGCGTGTAGCTGCTCTGGCACTTGGGCGTGTTGGTGGAGCGCGGCGGCGGCTGCCGCGAGGCCGAGTAACTCTTGGATTTGCCGGCGTTCCCCCCGCCGGCCGCGCCGCCGTTGCCGTTGCCGGAATACGCCGGCGACTGGATGATGGGCCGGTAACCGGGCTCGGCGCGAGGAGCCGCCGGCGGGTTTTTGGGGGGCTGCTGTGACCCCTCGGAGCTGGCCGGAGATTGCTCCCCCAGCGGGCTGCAGGACAGCGGGGCGCGGTGCTGGTAGGAACCACCGCAGCTCAGGTAGTGCTGCAGGCTGGGCGCCGGCGGCAGCTGCGCCTGGGCGCCGCCGGGTCGCTGGTAGTGCTTGATGACGCTGTCCTGTCGCGATATGGCGCGATCGCCGCCGCCTCCTCCGCCCGTCCCTCCTCCGCCGGCACCCCCGAACACCGGCGCGTTGTAGAGCTGCGGCGGCTGCTCCGCCGGCAGCGGCGCCGACAGCAGGTTGAACTGCGACGAGCCGGGAGCCGGCCGGTACGGCGGCGTCTGCGCCGGCAACGCCGAGCCCAGCACGGCCGAGCCCAAACGCTCGAATCCCAGCGAGGAGGGCACGGAAGGTTGGCTGGGTTTGATGTGGAGCAAGGGGTCGTGAGGGGAGAGGAGCCCGTTGGAACCGGGGCTGAAGGCGGCCTCGGGGAGGCTGAGCGGGGATCCCACCGGGAAGCTGCGGCTGCCGAAGGACGCCGGGTGCTGGTAGGGACCCAGGGCCGAGGAGGAAGGGAAGGTTCCGGAACCGGGCAGGGCGCCGGAGATGAAGAGTTCGGCTGGGGCTGGAGTGTGCATGGCTGGGGAGAGAGAGAGAGGAGGGTGAGGGGTTTGGGGGGGAAATTGGGGGTGATTTGGGGTAAATGGGGGGAGTTTTGGGGTAAATGGGGAGAGTTTGGGGTAATTGGGGACAGTTTGGGGTAAATTTGGACCCCTGGGGTAAATGGGGGCACTTTGGGATGATTTGGGACAGTTTTGGGGTAAATGGGGGGAGTTTTGGGGTAAATGGGGACACTTTGGGGTAAATGGGGACAGTTTGGGGTAAATGGGGGGAGTTTTGGGGTAATTGGGGAGAGTTTTGGGGTAAATGGGGACAGTTTTGGGGTAAATGGGGAGAGTTTGGGGTAATTGGGGACAGTTTGGGGTGAATGGGGCCACTTTGGGGTAATTGGGGACAGTTTGGGGTAAATGGGGCCACTTTGGGGTAATTGGGGACAGTTTGGGGTAATTTGGGACAGTTTTGGGGTAATTGGGGACAGTTTGGGGTAAATAGAGACCTTTTTGGGTCAATGGGAACAGTTTTTGGGGTAAATGGGGGGAGTTTGGGATAATTTGGGACAGTTTTGGGGTAATTGGGGACAGTTTGGGGTAAATTTGGACCCCTGGGGTGAATGGGGGCACTTTGGGGTAATTCAGGACAGTTTGGGGTAATTGGGGACAGTTTGGGGTAATTGGGGACAGTTTGGGGTAAATTTGGACCCCTGGGGTGAATGGGGGCACTTTGGGGTCAATGGGGAGAGTTTGGGATAATTTGGGACAGTTTTGGGGTAATTTGGGACAGTTTGGGGTAAACAGAGACCTTTTGGGGTAAATGGGGACAGTTTTGGGGTAAATGGGGAGAGTTTGGGGTAAATGGGGACACTTTGGGGTAAATGGGGACAGTTTGGGGTAAATGGGGACAGTTTTGGGGTAAATGGGGGGAGTTTGGGGTAATTGGGGACAGTTTGGGGTGAATGGGGAGAGTTTGGGGTCAATGGGGACAGTTTGGGGTAAATGGGGGGAGTTTTGGGGTAAATGGGGACACTTTGGGGTGAATGGGGAGAGTTTGGGATAATTTGGGACAGTTTTGGGGTAATTGGGGACAGTTTGGGGTAAATAGAGACCTTTTGGGGTCAATGGGGACAGTTTTGTTGTAAATGGGGACAGTTTGGGGTAATTGGGGACAGTTTTGGGGTAAATGGGGACAGTTTTGGGGTAAATGGGGAGAGTTTGGGGTAAATGGGGACAGTTTGGGGTTATTGGGGACACTTTGGGGTAAATTTGGACCCCCTGGGGTAAATGGGGACACTTTGGGGTGAATGGGGAGAGTTTGGGGTAATTTGGGACAGTTTTGGGGTAATTGGGGACAGTTTGGGGTAAATAGACACCTTTTGGGGTGAATGGGGACAGTTTTGGGGTAAATGGGGACAGTTTGGGGTAATTGGGGACCTCCTGGCACAACCCAGGACCACCCTGGGGTGAGCAGAAGGTGCCTGGGGGGTCAATCTGAGCCCCACCCGAAAAAAAACCTGACAGCAGAAAAAACCTCCCCAAAAAATAAACAAACCCCCAAAACCTCCCCCAAAAATAAAACCCAGCAGAAAAGACCCCCCCAAAACCCCCCATAAAAAAAAATGACAGCAGAAAGACCCCCCAAATCCCCCCCAAAAAACAACACAAGAACAAAAAGCCTCCCAAAAAACCAAAACAAGAATAAAAAGCCCCCCCAAACCCCCCCAAAAATAAAACAAGAAGAAAAAGTCCTCCAAAACCCCCCCAAAAAAGAAAACAAGAATACAAAGACCCCCCAAACCCCCTAAAAAATCAAAACAACAACAAAAAGCCCCCCAAAAAATCAAAACAAGAACAAAAAGCCCCCCCAAAACCCCCTAAAAATAAAAACAAGAACAAAAAGCCCCCCAAAACCCCCCTAAAAAACCAAAACAAGAACAAAAAGACCCCCAAACCCCCCCCAAAAAAGAAAAAAATAATAAAAAGCCCCCCAAACCCCCCCAAAAAAACAAAACAAGAACAAAAAGGCCCCCCAAAAAAGAAAAAAAAAATAAAAAGCCCCCCAAAACCCCCCCAAAAAACAAAAATAAAAATCCCCACAAAACCTCCCCAAAAAACAAAAATAAAAATTCCCCCAAAACCCCCAAAAAACCCAAAAACCAACAGAAAGACCCCCCAAAACTCCCCTAAAAAACCAAAACAGGAACAAAACCCCCCCCAAAAAACCAAAGCAAGAACAAAAATCCCCCCAAACCCCCCAAAAAAAACAAAAACCAGCAGAAAGACCCCCCAAAACCCCCCCAAAAAACCAAAACAAGAACAAAAAGCCCCACAAAACCCCCAAAAAAAACCAAAAACCAACAGAGACCCCCTAATATCCTCCCAAAAAACCAAAACAAGAACAAAAAGCCCCCCAAAAACCCCTCAAAAATAAAAACTACAGAAGAAAGACCCCCCAAAAAATCAAAACAGGAACAAAAATCCCCCCAAAACCCCCCCCAAAAACCAAAACAAGAACAAATGGCCCCCCCAAATCCCCCCCAAAGGGACGGGGGCGCTCCCAGTCTCACCAGTTTGCCAGGAGGGCGTGCGGAACTGGGAGAGCAGCGAGGAAGCCGAGGGGCCGGGCTGGGGTCCCCGAGACTCCAGAGCCGAGATCAGATTCATCACCGAGGCATCGGGGGCGGCGCCACCGGCGTGGTGGAGTCCGGTCTCAAAGAGTCCTGACAGACCTGGGGACAGAGGGGACATTGGGGACATTGGGGACATTGGGGACAATGGGGACATTGGGGACAGCCCCATCTCAAACAGCCCCGACAGTCCTGGGGACAGCAAGGGGACAGTGGGATGGCTTGGGGACATCGGGGGGACAGCACAGGGACAGTGTGGGGACATCGGGGGGACACTGGGAGAGCTTGGGGACACGGCGGGGACAGCACAGGGACAGTGTGGGGACAGCTCAGGGACAGCGGGGACAGCTTGGGGACATCGGGGACAGTGGGATGGGTTGGGGACAGCACAGGGACAGTGTGGGGACAGCTCAGGGACAGCGGGGACACTGGGATGGGTTGGGGAAGCACAGGGACAGTGTGGGGACAGCTTGGGGACATCAGGGACAGTGTGGGGACAGCATGGGGACACTGGGATGGGTTGGGGACAGCACAGGGACAGTGTGGGGACATCGAGGGGACAGTGTGGGGACACTGAGAGAGCTTGGGGACATCGCAGGGACAGCGTGGGGACAGCAGGATGGCTTGGGGACATCGGGGACAGCTTGGGGACAGCAGGATGGCTTGGGGACATCGCAGGGACAGCGTGGGGACAGCAGGATGGCTTGGGGACATCGGGGACAGCTTGGGGACAGCAGGATGGCTTGGGGACATCGGGGACAGCTTGGGGACAGTGTGGGGACAGTGTGGGGAGAGCGGGATGGGGTGGGGACAGCTTGGGGACACTGGGAGAGCTTGGGGACACAGCGGGGACAGCTTGGGGACAGTGTGGGGACAGCTCGGGGACAGTGTGGGGACAGCAGGATGGGGTGGGGACATTGGGGGGACAGCTTGGGGACAGTGTGGGGACAGTGGGACGGGTTGGGGACACTGCGGAGGGTTGGGGACAGCACAGGGACAGCTCGGGGACATCAGGAGAGCTTGGGAACAGCTCGGGGACACCCTGGGGACACCTTGGGGACATCCTGGGGACACCTTGGGGACACCCTGGGGACACCCTGGGGACACCTTGGGGACACCCTGGGGACACCCTGGGGACACCTTGGGGACACCCTGGGGACACCTTGGGGACACCTTGGGGACACCCTGGGGACACCTTGGGGACACCCTGGGGACACCCTGGGGATGTGTGGCGGTGACACAGCGAGGAAAGGGCCGCGGGGACTTTGGGGTCATGGTGACAAAGGGACAGCGGGGTGAGGTACAGCGAGGGCAGGGTGACAAAGGTGACACAGGGACAAAGGGGTGACAGTGGGGGGGTCAGGGTGACACGGGGACAAAGGGGTGACAGTGGGGGGGGTCAGGGTGACACGGGGACAAAGGGGTGACAGTGGGGGGGTCAGGGTGACACAGGGACAAAGGGGTGACATGATGGGCTCAGGGTGACACGGGGACAAAGGGGTGACATGATGGGGTCAGGGTGACACGGGGACAAAGGGGTGACATGATGGGGTCAGGGTGACACAGGGACAAAGGGGTGACAGTGGGAGGGATCAGGGTGACACAGGGACAAAGGGGTGACATGATGGGATCAGGGTGACACAGGGACAAAAGGGTGACAGTGGGGGGGTCAGGGTGACACGGGGACAAAGGGGTGACAGGGACACAGGGGTGGGCTGGGATGGCAAGGTGGCTGTGACAGAAATGGGGGAAAAGGAGGAGAAAAGGGCGGGAAACGTGAGGGGAGAAAAGAGCGGGAAAACGTGAGGGGAGAAAAGGGCGGGAAAACGTGAGGGGAGAAAGGAGGAAAAGGTGAGGGGAAACAAGATGGGAATTGTGAGGAGAGAAAAAAGCAGGAAATGTGAAGGAAAAAGGGGGGAAATGTGAGGGGAGAAAAGGGTGGAAAATGTGAAAACAAAAGGGTGGAAAACGTGAGGTAAAAAGGGTAGAAAATACGAGGGGAAAAGGGTGAGAAAACGTGAGGGGAGAAAAGAGCGAGAAATGTGAGGGGAGAAAAGAGGAAAAGGTGAGGGGAAACAAGACGGGAATCATGAAAGGAGAAAAGGGTGGAAAATGTGAAGGAAAAAGGGTGGAAAATGGGAAGGGAAAAGGGTGGAAAATGTGAGGTAAAAAGGGGAGAAAATACGAGGAGAAAAGAGCGGGAAAACGTGAGAGGAGAAAGGAGGAAAAGGTGAGGGGAAACAAGATGGGAATTGTGAGGAGAGAAAAAAGCAGGAAATGTGAAGGGAAAGGGATGGAAATGTGAGGTGAAAAGAGTAGAAAACATGACGGGAAAAGAGCAGAAAATATGAAGGGAAAAAAGGGCGAGAAATGTGAGGGGAAAAGGGCAGCAAATGCGAGGGGAAAAGAGTGGGAAATGTGAGAGGAAAAGAGTGGGAAATGTGAGAGGAAAAGAGTGGAAAATGTGAGGGGAAAAGGGTGGAAAATGTGAGGGGAAAAGAGTGGAAAATGTGAAGGGAGAAGAGTGAAAAATGTGAGGGGAAAAGAGTGGAAAATGTGAAGGGAAAAGAGTGGAAAATGAGAAAAGAGTGGGAAATGTGAGGGGAAAAGGGTGGAAAATGTGAGGGGAAAAGAGTGGGAAATGTGAGGGGAAAAGAGTGGGAAATGTGAGGGGAAAAGGGTGGGAAATGTGAGGGGAAAAGGGTTGAAAATGCGAAGAGGAAAGGATGGGACGTGACGGAAGAAGGGTGGGAAATGTGAGGGGAGAAAAGTGGCAAACGTGAAGCAAAAAAGGTGGAAAAGGTGAGGGGAAACAAGACGGGAATGGTGAGAGGAGAAAAGAGCAGGAAATGTGAAGGGAAAAGGGTGGAAACGTGAGGTGAAAAGAGCGGGAAACGTGAGGGGAAAAGGGTGGAAACATGAAGTGAAAGCAGCAGGGAATGTGAGGGGAAAAAGGCGGAAAAGGTGAGGAGAAACAGGATGGGAATCATGAGGGGAGAAAAGAGCAGGAAACACGGAAGGAAAAGGGTGGAAATGTGAGGTGAAAAGGGTAGAAAATGTGAGGGGAAAGAAAAGGAAAATGTGAGGGGAGAAAAGGGCGGGAAACGTGAGGGGAGAAAAGAGCGGGAAAACGTGAGGGGAGAAAATGGTGGGGAACGTGAGGGGGAAAAAGAGCGGGAAACGTGAGGGGGAAAAGGGAAACATGAGGGGAGAAAAAAACAAAAAACATGAGGGGAAAAAGAGCGGGAAACGTGAGGGGGGAAAAGGGTTGAAAACAGGTGAAAAATGAGAAACGTGAGAGAAGAAAAGGTGGAATTGTGAGAGGAAAAAATGGCGGAAAACGTGAGGAGAGAAACGAGCGGGAAAACGTGAGGGGGAAAAAGAGCGGGAAACGTGAGGGGGGGAAAAGGGTTGAAAACAGGTGAAAAATGAGAAACGTGAGAGAAGAAAAGGTGGAATTGTGAGAGGAAAAAATGGTAGAAAACATGAGGGGAGAAAAGAGCGGGAAACGTGAGGGGAGAGAAAAGAGTGGGAAAACGTGAGGGGAAAAAGAGCGGGAAACGTGAGGGGGAAAAGGGAAACATGAGGGGAGAAAAGAGCAGGAAACGTGAGGGGAGAAAAGAGTGGGAAATATGAGGGGAGAAAAGAGCAAGAAACATGAGGGAGAAAAGGGTTGAAAACAGGTAAAAAATGAGAAATGTGAGAGGAGAAAAGGTGGAATTGTGAGAGGAAAAAATGGTGGAAAACGTGAGGGGAGAAAAGGGCGGGAAACGTGAGGGGAGAAAAGAGCGGGAAAACGTGAGGGGGAAAAGGGAAACATGAGGGGAGAAAAGAGCAGGAAACGTGAGGGGGAAAAAAGTGGGAAATATGAGGGGAGAAAATGGCGAGAAACGTGAGGGGAGAAAAGGGTTGAAAACAGGTAAAAAATGAGAAATGTGAGGAGAAAAGGTGGAATTGTGAGAGGAAAAAATGGTGGAAAACGTGAGGGGAGAAAAGGGTGGGAAACGTGAGGGGAGAAAATGGTGGGGAAACGCGAGGGGACAGAAACGAGCGGGAAAATGTGAGGGGGAAAAAGAGCGGGAAATGTGAGGGGGGAAAAGGGTTGAAAACAGGTAAAAAATGAGAAACGTGAGAGGAGAAAAGGTGGAATTGTGAGAGGAAAAAATGGCGGAAAACGTGAGGGGAGAAAAAGGCGGGAAAACGTGAGGGGAGAGAAAAGAGCGGGAAAACGTGAGGGGAGAGAAAAGAGTGGGAAAATGTGAGGGGAAAAAGAGCGGGAAACGTGAGGGGGAAAAGGGAAACATGAGGGGAGAAAAGAGCAGGAAACGTGAGGGGGAAAAGAGTGGGAAATATGAGGGGAGAAAATGGCGAGAAACGTGAGGGGAGAAAAGGGTTGAAAACAGGTAAAAAATGAGAAATGTGAGAGGAGAAAAGGTGGAATTGTGAGAGGAAAAAATGGTGGAAAACGTGAGGGGAGAAAAGAGCGGGAAACGTGAGGGGAGAAAAGAGCGGGAAAATGTGAGGGGAGAAAAGGGAGGGAAAACGTGAGGGGAGAAAAGGGCGGAAAACGTGAGGGGAGAAAAGGGCAGGAAAACGTGAGGGGAGAAAAGGGCGGAAAAACGTGAGGGGAGAAAAGAGCGGGAAACGTGAGGGGAGAAAAGGGTTGAAAACAGGTAAAAAATGAGAAATGTGAGAAGAGAAAAGGTGGAATTGTGAGAGGAAAAAATGGTGGAAAACATGAGGGGAGAAAAGGGTGGGAACCGTGAGGCGAGAAAAAGGCGGGAAACGTGAGGGAAGAAAAGGGTGGGAAAACGTGAGGGGAGAAAAGAGTGGGAACTGTGAGAGGAAAAAGGCAGAAAAGGTGAGGAGAAACAGGAATCGTGAGAGGAGAAAAGAGTGGGAAACGTGAAGGGAAAAGGGTGGAAATGTGAGGTGAAAGGAGTAGAAAATGTGAGAGGAAAAGAGTGGGAAACGTGAGGGAAGAAAAGGGTGGGAAACGTGAGGGGAGAAAAGAGTGGGAACTGTGAGAGGAAAAAGGCAGAAAAGGTGAGGAGAAACAGGAATCGTGAGAGGAGAAAAGAGTGGGAAACGTGAAGGGAAAAGGGTGGAAAATGTGAGGTGAAAGGAGTAGAAAATGTGAGAGAAAAAGAGTGGGAAACGTGAGGGGAGAAAAGGGCGGGAAACGTGAGGGGACCGAATGTCCCAGGGTGACACAGGCGGCAGTGACAAGGTGACACAGGGAGCTGGGGTTAGGGTGGGTCGGGGTGACGGGGGGATGACAGGGTGTGACAGGAGGTGACAGGGGGTGACAGGGGGTGACACACAGGTGACACACAGGTGACACACAGGTGACACACAGGTGACACACAGGTGACAGCCGTACCTGGCGGGTGGTGGTTGGCCGCATAGCCCTGCAGCGGGTGTGGCGCTCCGTAGGGCTGCCGGTGCAGCAGGTCGGGGTCGGGGTGTGACCCCCGCGAGCCCCCGTACACCAGGCTGGGGACACAGGAGGGGACAGCGGTGTCACACGGGAGTGGCACGGGCCACACTGGGGGGGGGTCACAGGTGTCACCTCCCCCCCACCACATCCTTTGGGGACACAGGTGTCACCTCCCCCACCCTTTGGGGACACTGGTGTCACCTCCCCCACACCCATTGGGGACACACGGGGGTGTCACAGGTGTCACCTCCCCCCCACCCTTTGGGGTGACAGGTGTCACCTCCCCCACACCCAATGGGGACATGGGGGGTGACACACGGGATTGTCACCTGTCCCAAAACTCCCCTGTACACCCGGCCAGGGATAGGGACTGGTGTGACACGGGTGTGACACACTCAGGTGTGACACAGCCACGCACGGGTGTGACACAGGTGTGACACAGGTGTGACACACACAGAGTTGTTACACGCTCAGGTGTGACACGGGTGTGACACGGGTGTGACATGGGTGTGACACACACACACACAGTTGTTACACACACTCAGGTGTGACACATAAAGGTGTGACACAGCCACACACAGGTGTGACACAGATATGACACACACAGGTGTGACACAGGCACAGGTGTGACACGGGTGTGACACAGGTGTGACACTCGGGTGTGACACACACAGGTGTGACACAGGCACAGGTGTGACACAGACAGGTGTGACACGGGTGTGACACAGACACACACAGGTGTGACACTCAGGTGTGACACGGGTGTGACACAGACACACACAGGTGTGACACGGGTGTGACACACACAGGTGTGACACAGACACACACAGGTGTGACATGGGTGTGACACAGACAGGTGTGACACAGGCACAGGTGTGACACGGGTGTGACACAGACAGGTGTGACACAGACACACACAGGTGTGACACAGGTGTGACACACACAGGTGTGACATGGGTGTGACACAGACAGGTGTGACACAGCCGTGTACAGCCACTCACAGGTGTGACACACTCAGGTGTGACACAGCCACGCACAGGTGTGACACGGGTGTGACACGGGTGTGACACAAACAGGTGTCACACAGCCACGCACGGGTGTGACACGGGTGTGACACGGGTGTGACATGGGTGTGACACAGTCACACACAGGTGTGACACGGGTGTGACACGGGTGTGACACAGTCACGCACAGGTGTGACACGGGTGTAACACGGGTGTGACACAGACACACACAGGTGTGACACGGGTGTGACACAGGTGTGACACAGTCACACACAGGTGTGACACGCTCCTGCTACGCCCCAAATCCTGGAGCATCCCAAACCCTCCAGAATCCCAAACCCAGGAACACCCCAAATCCTGGAGCACCCCAAATCCTGGAGCACCCCAAATTCTGGAACACCCCAAATCCTGGAGCACCCCAAATTCTCCAGAACCCCAAAATCTGATACAACAGGATCCCAACACCCCAAATCCTGGAACACCCCAAATCCTGGAGCACCCCAAATCCTGGAACACCCCAAATCCTGCAGCACCCCAAATCCTCCAGAACCCCAAATCCTGGAGCACCCCAAATCCTGGAACACCCCAAATCCTGCAGCACCCCAAATCCTGGAAAATCCCAAATCCTCCAAAACCCCAAATCCCGGAAAACCCCAAATCCTCCAGAACCTCAAATCCTGGAACACCCCAAATCCTGGAGCACCCCAAATCCTGGAACACCCCAAATCCTGGAACACCCCAAATCCTCCAGAACCCCAAATCCTCCAGAACCCCAAATCCTCCAGGACCCCAAAATCCGATACAACAGGATCCCAACACCCCAAATCCTGGAACACCCCAAATCCTGGAGCACCCCAAAATCCGATACAACAGAATCCCAACACCCCAAATCCTGGAACACCCCAAATCCTCCAGAACCCCAAACCCAGGAACACCCCAAATCCTGGAGCACCCCAAATCCTGGAACACCCCAAATCCTCCAGAACCCCAAAATCCGATACAACAGGATCCCAACACCCCAAATCCTGGAGCACCCCAAATCCTGGAGCACCCCAAATCCCAGAGCACCCCAAATCCTCCAGAACCCCAAATCCTCCAGAACCCCAAATCCTGGAGCACCCCAAATCCTGGAGCACCCCAAATCCTCCAGAACCCCAAATCCTCCAGAACCCCAAATCCTGGAGCACCCCAAATCCTCCAGAACCCCAAAATCTGATACAACAGAATACCAACACCCCAAATCCTGGAGAACCCCAAATTCTGGAACATCCCCAATCCTGGAACACCCCAAATCCTGGAACACCCCAAATCCCGGAGCACCCCAAATCCTGGAGCACCCCAAATCCTCCAGAACCCCAAATCCTCCAGAACCCCAAATCCTCCAGAACCCCAAATCCTGGAGCACCCCAAATCCTCCAGAACCCCAAAATCTGATACAACAGAATACCAACACCCCAAATCCTGGAGAACCCCAAATTCTGGAACATCCCCAATCCTGGAACACCCCAAATCCTGGAACACCCCAAATCCCGGAGCACCCCAAATCCTGGAGCACCCCAAATCCTCCAGAACCCCAAATCCTCCAGAACCCCAAATCCTCCAGAACCCCAAAATCCGATACAACAGGATCCCAACACCCCAAATCCTGGAACACCCCAAATCCTGGAGCACCCCAGCACCCCAACCCCGGTGCAGCGGTGTCGCCCCAAATCCCAGTGCTGCTATCCCCAGCACCCCAAAATTCCCGGTGAAGGGGATCCCAACACCCCAAAATTCCATGTACACCCCAAAACTCCCGGTGTAACGGGACCCAGCACCCCAAAATTCCCAGGAAACCCTAAATCCTGGTTTAGCGGAATCCCAGCACCCCAATATTCCACGTACACCCCAAAATTCCCGGTATAACAGGACCAGACACCCCAATATTTCATGTACACCCCAATATTCCCATTATAACGGGATCCCAGCACCCCAAAATTCAATATACACCCCAAAATTCCCTTTAGAACGGGATCCCAACACCTCAAAATTCCACGTACACCCCAAAATTCCCTTTATAACAGGACCAGACACCCCAAAATTCAATGTACACTCGAAAATTCTCATCATAACGGGACCAGACACCCCAATATTCCACGTACACCCCAAAATTCCTGGTATAACAGGACCAGACACCCCAATATTTCATGTACACCCCAATATTCCCATTATAATGGGATCCCAGCACCCCAAAATTCCAGGGAAACCACAAAATTCCCGCTATAACGGGACCAGACACCCCAATATTCAATGTACACCTCAAAATTCCCATTATAATGGGACCAAGCACCCCAAAATTCAATGTACACTCGAAAATTCTCATCATAATGGGACCAGACACCCCAATATTCCATCTACACCTCAAAATTCTCATTATAATGGGATCCCAACACCCCAAAATTCAATGTACACCCCAAAATTCCCGTTATAACGGGACCAGACACCCCAAAATTCAATGTACACCCCAAAATTCCCATTATAACGGGATCCCAGCAACCCAAAATTCAATGTACACTCGAAAATTCCCATTATAACGGGACCAGACACCCCAAAATTCCATCTACACCCCAAAATTCCCTTTATAACAGGACCCAAACACCCCAAAATTCCCGGTGTAACAGGATCTCAACACCCCAAAATTCCACATACAACCCAAAATTCCCGCTATAACGGGACCAGACACCCCAATTCTTCCCTCTACACCCCAAAATTCCCGTTATAACGGGATCCCAACATCCCAAAATTCAATGTACACCCCAAAATTCCCGTTATAACAGGATCCCAACACCTCAAAATTCCACGTACACCCCAAAATTCCCGCTATAACAGGACCAGACACCCCAAAATTCAATGTACACCCCAAAATTCTCATTATAACGGGATCCCAACATCCCAAAATTCCATCTACACCTCAAAATTCCCGTTATAACGGGACCAGACACCCCAATATTCCCATTATAACAGGAACAGACACCCCAAAATTCAATGTACACTCGAAAATTCCCATTATAACGGGACCAGACACCCCAATATTCCATCTACACCTCAAAATTCCCATTATAACGGGATCCCAAGACCCCAAAATTTAATATACACCCCAAAATTCCCGCTACAACGGGACCAGACACCCCAATATTCCCGGTGTAACGGGATCTCAACACCCCAAAATTCCACATACACCCCAAAATTCCCATTAGAACGAGACCAGACACCCCAAAATTCCATCTACACCTCAAAATTCTCGTTATAACGGGATCCCTGCATCCCAAAATTCAATGTACACCCCAAAATTCCCGCTATAACGGGACCAGACACCCCAAAATTCAATATACACCCCAAAATTCCCATTATAACGGGATCCCAGCATCCCAAAATTCAATGTACATCCCAAAATTCCCTTTATAACAGGACCAGACACCTCAAAATTCCCATTAGAACGGGACCAGACACCCCAATATTCCACGTACACCCCAAAATTCCCATCAAAACAGGAACAGACACCCCAATATTCCATCTACACCCCAAAATTCCCGTTATAACGGGATCCCAGCACCCCAAAATTCAATGTACACCCCAAAATTCCCATTATAACGGGACCAGACACCCCAAAATTCTCGTTATAACGGGATCCCAACATCCCAAAATTCCATCTACACCTCAAAATTCCCGTTATAACGGGACCAGACACCCCAATATTCCCATTATAACAGGAACAGACACCCCAAAATTCAATGTACACTCGAAAATTCCCATTATAACGGGACCAGACACCCCAATATTCCATCTACACCTCAAAATTCCCATTATAACGGGATCCCAAGACCCCAAAATTTAATATACACCCCAAAATTCCCGCTACAACGGGACCAGACACCCCAATATTCCCGGTGTAACGGGATCTCAACACCCCAAAATTCCACATACACCCCAAAATTCCCATTAGAACGAGACCAGACACCCCAAAATTCCATCTACACCTCAAAATTCTCGTTATAACGGGATCCCAGCACCCCAAAATTCAATGTACACCCCAAAATTCCCATTAGAACGGGACCAGACACCCCAAAATTCCCATTAGAACAGGATCCCAGCACCCCAAAATTCCACGTACACCCCAAAATTCCCGCTATAACGGGACCAGACACCCCAAAATTCAATGTACACCCCAAAGTTCCCATTATAACGGGACCAGACACCCCAAGACTCCAAGGAAACCCAAAAATTCAGGATCCCAACACCCCAAAATTCCTCATACACCCCAAAATTCCCATTATAACGGGATCCCAGCATCCCAATATTCAATGTACACCCCAGAATTCCCATTATAACAGAACCAGACACCCCAAAACTCTCGTTATAACGGGACCCAACACCCCAAAATTCAATGTACACCCCAAAATTTCCATTATAACAGGAACAGACACCCCGAAATTCCATCTATGCCCCAAAATTCCCATTAAAACAGGACTAGATACCCCAATATTCCATCTACACCCCAAAATTCCCGTAAGAATGGGATCCCAGCATCCCAAAATTCAATGTACACCCCAAAATTCCCATTATAACGGGATCCCAACACCCCAAAATTCCACATACAACCCAAAATTCCCATTATAACGGGACCAGACACCCAAAAATTCCCACTATAACGGGATCCCAACACCTCAAAATTCAACGTACACCCCAAAATTCCCATTATAATGGGACCAGACACCCCAATATTCCATCTACACCCCAGAATCCCCATTATAACGGGACCAGACACCCCAAAATTCCCGCTACAACGGGACCAGACACCCAAAAATTCCATCTACACCTCAAAATTCTCATTATAACAGAATCCTAACACCCCAAAATTCCAGGGAAACCACAAAATTCCCATTATAACGGGATCCCAGCAGCCCAAAATTCAATGTACACCCCAAAATTCCCATTGTAACGGGACCAGACACCCCAATATTCCCGGTACAACGGGATCTCAACACCCCAAAATTCCACATACAACCCAAAATTCTCATTATAACGGGACCAGACACCCCAAAATTCCATCTACACCCCAAAATTCCCGTTATAACGGGATCCCAGCATCCCAAAATTCAATGTACACCCCAAAATTCCCGCTATAATGGGATCAGACACCCCAAGACTCCAAAGAAACCCAAAAATTCAGGATCCCAACACCCCAAAATTCCACGTACACCCCAAAATTCCCACTAAAACAGGAACAGACACCCCAATATTCCATCTACATCCAAAAATTCCCATTAGAACGGGATCCCAGCATCCCAAAATTCAATGTACACCCCAAAATTCCCTTTATAATAAAACCAGACACCCCAATATTCCCGGTGTAACGGGATCTCAACACCCCAAAATTCCACATACAACCCGAAATTCCCATTATAACGGGACCAGACACCCCAATTATTCCATCTACACCCCAAAATTCCCGTTATAACGGGATCCCAGCACCCCAAAATTCAATGTACACCCCAAAATTCCCATTATAACGGGACCAGACACCCCAAAATTCCATCTACACCCCAAAATTCTCGTTATAACAGAATCCTAACACTCCAAAATTCCAGGGAAACCACAAAATTCCCATCAGAACAGGATCCCAGCACCCCAAAATTCAATGTACACTCAAAAATTCTCATCATAACAGGACCAGACACCCCAATTATTCCATCTACACCTCAAAATTCCCATTATAACGGGATCCCTGCACCCCAAAATTCAATGTACACCCCAAAATTCCCATTATAACGGGACCAGACACCCCAAAATTCAATGTACACCCCAAAATTCCCACTATAACGGGATCCCAACACCTCAAAATTCAACATACACCCCAAAATTCCCTTTATAACAAAACCAGACACCCCAATATTCCCGGTGTAACGGGATCTCAACACCCCAAAATTCCACATACAACCCAAAATTCTCATTATAACGGGACCAGACACCCCAATTATTCCATCTACACCCCAAAATTCCCGTTATAACGGGATCCCAGCACCCCAAAATTCAATGTACACCCCAAAATTCCCATTAGAACGGGACCAGACACCCCATGACCCCAAGGAAACCCAAAAATTCAGGATCCCAACACCCCAAAATTCCTCGTACACCCCAAAACCCCCGGTTTAACGGGACCCCACCACCCCTCCCGCACCCCCCACCCCACCGGGGACCCCCCAAATTCCCTCCCCCACCCCCCGAACCCCCAAATCTCGCCCCCCTCCCCCCATCCCCCCTCAGAGCCGCCCCCCCCCCGTTCCCGCCCTTTCCTCTCCCCTCACGAACCGCCCCCCCCCCCCCTCTCCCCTCACCTGGCCTTGGCCGAGCGCTCGTAGCTCCAGCCGGGCCCGGCGCTCAGCGGATCCCCGAACCCGGCGGCCGGGTAGTTCCTGTCCATGGGGGCGGCTCCCCCCGGGGCCCAACCGGGGGAGGGGGATCGAGGGGACCGGGGAGGGGAGGCCGGGGGGGAGGGGGGGGCGGCCGGGGCGGGGAGAGGCGCTCACGGAGCCGCCATGATGGAGCGGGGCCGCGCGCCGCCGCTTCCTCCCACAGTGCACCGCGCCAATGGGAGGGGGGGGCGCGCGCGCGGCGGCGGGAGCGCGGCGGGAGGGGCGGGGCGGAGGAACAGCCAATAGGAAACGGGAGGGGGCGTGGTCAGGGCACCGCCATAAAAGGTGAAAGGGGCGGGGCTAAGGGACAATGGCAGCGGCGCGAGGCAGTGGGCGGGGCTTAGCGCTGCCATATATGGGCAAAAGGGGCGGGGCAAACAGCGGCGGGAGCCCTGAGGGGGCTCGGCTAAGCACTGCCATATATGGGCAAAAGGGGCGGAGCAAACGGCGGCGGGAGCCCGAAGTGGGCGTGGCTACGCACTGCCATATATGGGCAAAAGGGGCGGGGCAAACAGCGGCGGGCGCCGGAGTGGGCGTGGCTACGCGCTGCCATATATGGGCAAAAGGGGCGGGGCAAACAGCGGCGGGAGCCCGGAGTGGGCGTGGCTACGCGCTGCCATATATGGGCAAAAGGGGCGGGGCAAACAGCGGCGGGAGCCCGGAGGGGCGTGGCTTAGCGCTGCCATATATGGAAAAGGGGCGGGGCAAACAGCGGCGGGAGCCCTGAGGGGGCGTGGCTACGCACTGCCATATATGGGCAAAAGGGGCGGGGCAAACAGCCGCGGGAGCCCTGAGGGGGCGTGGCCAAGCAGCGTCTATAGGCGGTAAAGGGGCGGGGCCATTTCTCCATATATGGAAAAGGGGGCGTGGCCACGCTGTGGCGGGAGCCCTGAGGGGGCGTGGCCTGAGGGAATCTATAGGGGGGAAATGGGCGTGGAAAGGGGCGTGGCCTTGGCTTTTCTATAGGGGAAAGGGAGCGCGGGGAGGGGCGGGGTAAGGGCGTGGCCCTGCATTGCCTATACCCCAAAAAGAGGCGTGGCTTTACCCTTAAAGGGGCGGGGTTAAAATTCTCCTTGGAAAAAGCGAGGAAGCGGCGCTGGAGGGGGAAACTGGGACAAACTGGTGGATACTGGGAGCCCCAACCCGACCCCTTCCCACGGGGCGGAACCAAAACACCGCCCCCCCCCCCCAACCCGGACCCTTTGAGGCGGCGCGCGTTTCCGCTCGGCCACTTCCGGTTTCCGCCTCACCACTTCCGGTTTCCGCCTCAGCGGCGGAGCGGGCGCTGAGGGAGGCGCGGGCCCAAAACCTCCTCAAAACCCCTGAAAAAACCTCCCGAAACCTCTCAGAATTTCTATTTTTTTGTTGTTTTAGGAGCTTTAGGAGCTCTTTTCGCTGCCATGACGCGGCACGGCAAGAACTGCACGGCGGGGGCCGTGTACAGCTACCACGAGAGGAAGAAGGACACAGGTGGCGGCTGAGGGCGGGAGGGTTTTTGGGGGGTTTTGAGGGGTTTTGAGGGGGTTTTGGGGGTGGTGGTGATGGTGTTTTGGTTGTTTTTGCAGCGGCTTCGGGCTACGGGACGCAGCGGGTTCGTGTGGGCCGCGACGCCATCAAGGATTTCGATTGTTGCTGTTTGTCCCTGCAGCCCTGCCGGGATCCTGTGGTGACGTGAGTGAGAGCCCCAAAACAGCCCAAAATCAGCCCTAAAATGGACACAAAACTGCCCCAAATCAGCCCCAAACTGCCCCAAAATCAGCCCTAAAATGGACACAAAACTGCCCCAAAATGGACCCAAAACTGCCCCAAAATCAGCCCCAAAATGGACCCAAAACTGCCCCAAAATCAGCCCCAAACTGCCCCAAAATCAGCCCCAAAATGGACACAAAACTGCCCCAAAATCAGCCCTAAAATGGACACAAAACTGCCCCAAATCAGCCCCAAACTGCCCCAAAATCAGCCCTAAAATGGACACAAAACTGCCCCAAAATCAGCCCCAAACTGCCCCAAAATCAGCCCTAAAATGGACACAAAATTGCCCCAAAATCAGCCCCAAAATGGACCCAAAATCAGCCCTAAAATGGACACAAAACTGCCCCAAAATCAGCCCCAAAATGGACCCAAAAGTGCCCCAAAATCAGCCCTAAAATGGACCCAAAAGTGGCCCAAAATCAGCCCTAAAATGGACACAAAACTGCCCCAAATCAGCCCCAAACTGCCCCAAAATCAGCCCTAAAATGGACACAAAACTGCCCCAAATCAGCCCCAAACTGCCCCAAAATCAGCCCTAAGATGGACCCAAAACTGCCCCAAAATCAGCCCCAAAATGGACCCAAAAGTAGCCCAAAATCAGCCCTAAAATGGACCCAAAACAGCCCCAAATCAGCCCTAAAATGGACACAAAACTGCCCCAAAATGAGCCCTAAAATGGACCCAAAACTGCCCCAAAATCAGCCCCAAAATGGACCCAAAACCAGCCCTAAGATGGACCCAAAACTGCCCAAAATGAGCCCCAAAATGGACCCAAAACAGCCCAAAATCAGCCCTAAAATGGACCCAAAACTGCCCCAAAATGGACCCAAAACAGCCCAAAATCAGCCCTAAAATGGACCCAAAACTGCCCCAAAATGGACCCAAAACTACCCCAAAATCAGCCCCAAAATGGACCCAAAATTGCCCCAAAATCAGCCCCAAAATGGACCCAAAACCAACCCTAAGATGGACCCAAAACTGCCCAAAATGAGCCCCAAAATGGACCCAAAACTGCCCCAAAATCAGCCCCAAAATGGACCCAAAACTGCCCCAAAATCAGCCCCAAAATGGACCCAAAACTGCCCCAAAATCAGCCCCAAAATGGACACAAAACAGCCCAAAATCAGCCCCAAAATGGACCCAAAATGAACCCCAAACCAGTCACAAAATCAGCCCTAAAACAGCCCCAAAATGGACCCAAAAGTGATCCCAAAATCAGCCCAAAACAGCCCCAAAGAAACCCTAAAATGGACCCAAACCAGCCCAAAATCAGCCCAAAAACAACCCCAAAATTGACCCCAAAATCAGCCCAAAGCAGCCCCAAAACTGCCCCAAAACCAACCCCAAAACTGCCCCAAAATCAGCCCCAAAATCAGCCCCAAAACAGCTCAAAACTGCCCCAAAATCAGCCTCAAAACAGCCCAAAAACAACCCCAAAATGGACCCAAAATCAGCCCTAAAATGGACCCAAAACTGTTCCAAAATCAGCCCCAAAATGGACCCAAAACTGCCCCAAAATGGACCCAAAATGGACCCAAAATCAGCCCCAAAATGGACCCAAAACTGCCCCAAAATGGACCCAAAATGGACCCAAAACTGCCCCAAAATGAGCTCCAAAATCAGCCCAGAACCAACCCCAAAATGGACCCAAACCCCCCAAAAACACCCCAGAGCACCCCAAAAACCACCCCAAAAACACCCCAAACCCCCCAAAAACCACCCAGAACACCCCAAAACACCCCAAAAACCACCCCAAAAACACTCCAAAAACCACCCAGAACACCCCAAAAACACCCCAAAAACACCCCAAAACCCCCCAAAATCCTCCAAAAACACCCCCAAAACCCCCCAAAATCCCCCAAAAACACGCCAGAACACCCCAAAACACCCCAAAAACCACCCCAAAAACACCCCAAAAGCACCCCAAAAAACACCCAGAACACCCCAAAACACCCCAAAACTCCCCAAAATCCTCCAAAACCACCCCAAAACCACCCAGAACACCCCAAAAATAAAACCCAGGACCCCAAAATCACCCCAAAACATCCCAAAAATCCCCTCCCCCCCTCCCCCAATGTTGGGGTCCCCCCCTGACGTCCCCGAATTTCCGCAGCCCCGAGGGGTTCCTGTACGAGCGCGAGGCCATCGTCACCTTCCTGCTGCACCAGAAAAACAAAATAGCCCGGGAAACCAAGGTGGGAAAACCCCAAAAACCCCCAAAATCAACCCAAAATCCCCCAAAATCCCCCAAAATCAACCCAAAACCCCCAAAATCAACCCAAAATCCCCCAAAAACCCCCAAAATCAACCCAAAACCCCCAAAATCAACCCAAAATCCCCCAAAAACCCCCAAAATCAACCCAAAATCACCCAAAATCAACCTAAAATCCCCAAAATCCCCCAAAATCAACCTAAAATCCCCAAAAACCCCCAAAATCAACCCAAAAACCCCCAAAATCAATCCAAAATCCCCCAAAAACCCCCTAAATCAACCCAAAAACCCCCAAAAACCCCCAAAATCAACCCAAAATCAACCCAAAATCAACCCAAAAATCCCCAAAATCAACCCAAAAACCCCCAAAATCAACCCAAAATCTCCCCAAAAACCCCCAAAATCAACCCAAAATCAACCCAAAATCACCCAAAATCAACCCAAAATCCCCCCAAAATCCCCCAAAATCAACCCAAAATCTCCCCAAAAAACCCCCAAAATTAACCCAAAATCACCCAAAATCAACCCAAAATCCCCAAAAACCCCCAAAATCAACCCAAAAACTCCCAAAATCAACCCAAAAACTCCCAAAATCAACCCAAAATCACCCAAAAAAACCCCAAAATCAACCCAAAATCAACCCAAAAATCCCCAAAATCCCCCAAAATCACCCAAAATCAACCCAAAAACCCCCAAAATCACCCAAAATCAACCCAAAATCACCCAAAATCAACCCAAAATCCCCAAAAAACCCCCAAAATCACCCCAAAATCCCCCAAAATCAACCCAAAAACCCCCAAAATCAACCCAAAATCCCCAAAATCACCCAAAATCAACCCAAAATCACCCAAAAACCCCCAAAATCACCCAAAATCAACCCAAAAACCCCCAAAATCAACCCAAAATCCCCAAAATCACCCAAAATCAACCCAAAATCAACCCAAAAACCCCCAAAATCAACCCAAAATCCCCCAAAATCAACCCAAAATCCCCCAAAAACCCCCAAAATCAACCCAAAAACCCCCAAAATCAACCCAAAATCAACCCAAAATCACCCAAAATCAACCCAAAAACCCCCAAAATCCCCAAAATCAACCCAAAATCCCCCAAAAACCCCCAAAATCAACCCAAAATCAACCCAAAATCCCCAAAAAGCCCCAAAATTCCCTCAAAATCCACCCAAAAACCCCCAAAATCAACCCAAAATCCCCCAAAATCAACCCAAAATCCCCCAAAATCAACCCAAAATCCCCCAAAATCAACCCAAAATCCCCCAAAATCAACCCAAAATCAACCCAAAATCAACCCAAAAACCCCCAAAATCAACCCAAAATCTCCCCAAAATCCCCAAAATTCCACCCAAATCCACCCAAAATCCACCCAAAATGCCCCAAAATCCCCCAATTCCCCAAAATCCCTCAAAATTCCCTCAAAATCCCCCCAAAACCTCCCCCAAATCCCCCCAAAATCCCCAGAAATCACCCCAAACTCCCCAAAATCCCCCCAAATCCCCCAAAGTCCCCCAAAATCAACCCAAAATCCCCAAATTCCCCAAAATCCCCAAAATTTCCTCAAAATTCCCCCAAAATTCCCTCGAAATTCCCTCAAAAATCCTCCAAAATTCCCTCAAAATCCACACAAAATCTCCCCAAATCTCCCCAAAATTCCCCCAAAATGCCCCAAATTTCCTCAAAATCCACCCAAAATCTCCCCAAATCCCACGAAATCCCCCCAAAATTCCCTGAAATCTTTTCAAAATCCCCCAAATCCCCCAAAATCCCCCAAAATCTCCCCAAAATCTCCCAAAATTCCCCTAAAATCCCCCTGAAATTCCCCCAAAATCCCCCCAAAATCCCCCCAAAATTCCCTCAAAATCTCCCCAAAATGCCCCAAATCCCCCAAAATTCCCCCAAATTCCCCCAAAAATCCTCCAAAATTCCCACAAAATCCACCCAAATCCCCCAAAATCTCCCAAAAACCCCCAAAATTTCCCCAAAATCCCCCAAAATCTCCCCAAAATTCCCAAAAATCCCCAAAATTCCGCAAAATCCCCCAAAAATCCCTAAAATCTCTCAAAATCCCCCCAAAATTCTCTCAAAATCCCCACAAAATTCCCAAAATCTCCCAAAATCCCCCTAAAATCCCCCAAAATGCCCCCATAATTCCCCAAAATCCCCCCAAAATCCCCCCAAAAATCCACCGAAATCCCCCAAAGTTCCCCCGAAATCTTCCCAAAGTCCCCCAAAATTCCCCAAAATCCCTCCAAAATCTCCCAAATCCCTCCAAAATCCCCAAAAATCTTCCCAAAATCTCCCCAAAATGCCCAAAAATCCCTCAGATCTCCCCAAAATCCCCCAAAATTCCCTCAAAATCCACCCCCAAATCCCCCCAAAATCCCCCCAAAATCCCCCAAAATCCCCCAAAATCCCCCTAAAATTCCCAAAATCCCCCAAAATCCCCCCCAGAGCCAAAATCCCCAAAATTCCTTCAAAATCCCAAAAAATCCCCAAATTCCCCAAAATCCCTCAAAATTCCCTCAAAATCCCCCCAAATCCCCCAAAATTCCCCCAAAATTCCCCCAAAATCCCCCAAAAATCCCAAAAAATCCCCCCAAAATCCACTCAAATCCCCCCAAAATCTCCCCAAAATCCCCCAAAATCCCCCCCAAATGCCCCAAAATTCCCCAAAATTCCCTCAAAATCCCCCCAAAACCCCCAAAATCTCCCAAAATCCCCCCAAAATCCCCCCAAAATCCCCAAAATCCTCCCAAAATCCCCCTAAAATTCCCCAAAATCCCCAAAATCTCCCCAAAATCCCCCAAAATCTCCCAAAACCCTCTAAAATCCCCCAAAATCTTCCCAAAATTCCCCAAAATCTCCCCAAAATTCCCAAAAATCCCCCAAATCTCCCCAAAATCCCCCAAAATTCTTCCAAAATCCCCCCAAATCCCCCCAAAATCCCCCAAAATCCCCAAAATCCCCCGAAATTCCCTCAAAATTCCCCCAAAATCTCCCCCAGAGCCAAAATCCCCCAAAAACCCCAAAAAATCCAAAAAAATCCCCCCAAAATTCACCCAAATCCACCCAAAATTCCCTCAAAATCTCCCCAAAATGCCCCAAATCCCCCCAAAATCCCCCCAAAATCCCCCCAAAATATCCCAAAATATCCCAAAATCCCCCCAAAATCCCCCAAAATCTCCCCAAATCCCCCCCAAATTCCCTCAAAATCCCTAAAATCTCTCCAAAATTCCCAAAATCCCCCCCAAATCCCCCCAAAATTCCCAAAATTCCCCCAAAATCCCCAAATCCCACAAAATTCTCCAAAATCTCCCCCAAATCCCCAAAAATCCCCCAAAATTTGGGATCAAACCCCTGAAATTTGGGATAAAAATTTGGGGTTTTTTGTTCAAAGCCCGGAATTTGGGGAGGTTTTTGGGGGTCCCTGAGTGGATTTTGGGGTCCCCAAGCCAATTTTGGGGTCCCCGAGGGGATTTTGGGGTTCCTGAGAGGATTTTTGGGGTCCTCAATGGGATTTTGGGGTCCAGGCCTGGAGGGAGCTCAGGAATTTGGGATAAAACCCCTGAAATTTGGGATAAAAATTTGGGGTTTTTTGTTCAAACCCCGGAATTTGGGGAGGTTTTTGGGGGTCCCCGATGGAATTTTGGGGTGCAGGCCTGGAGGGAGCAGCGGGAATTTGGGATAAAACCCCTGAAATTTGGGATAAAACCCCAAAATTTGGGATAAAACCCCTGAAATTTGGGATAAAAATTTGGGGATTTTTGTTCAAACCCCAGAATTTGGGGAGGTTTTTGGGGGTCCCCGAGGGGATTTTGGGGTCCCTGAGTCGATTTTGGGGTCCCCAAGCCAATATTGGGGTCCCCGATGGAATTTTGGGGTCCAGGCCTGGAGGGAGCTCAGGAATTTGGGATAAAACCCCTGAAATTTGGGATAAAACCCCAAAATTTGGGATAAAACCCCCGAAATTTGGGATAAAAATTTGGGGTTTTTTGGTAAAACCCCAGAATTTGGGGAGGTTTTTGGGGGTCCCCGAGGGGATTTTGGGGTCCCCCTGATTTTGGGGTCCCCGAGGGGATTTTGGGGTGCAGGCCTGGCAGCAGCTGCAGGAATTTGGGATAAAACCCCAAAATTTGGGATAAAACTCCCGAAATTTGGGATAAAAATTTGGGGATTTTTGGTAAAACCCCAGAATTTGGGGAGGTTTTTGGGGGTCCCCGATGGGATTTTGGGGTCCCTGAGCCGATTTTGGGGTCCCCGATGGAATTTTGGGGGTCCCTGATGGGATTTTAGGGGTCCCTGATGGGATTTTGGGGTCCAGGCCTGGAGGGAGCTCAGGAATTTGGGATAAAACCCCCGAAATTTGGGATAAAAATTCGGGGTTTTTTGTTCAAACCCCAGAATTTGGGGAGGTTTTTGGGGGTCCCTGAGCCGATTTTGGGGTCCCTGAGTCGATTTTGGGGTCCCCAAGCCAATATTGGGGTCCCCGATGGAATTTTGGGGTCCAGGTTTGGAGGGAGCTCAGGAATTTGGGATAAAACCCCTGAAATTTGAGATAAAAATTTGGGGTTTTTTGTTCAAACCCCAGAATTTGGGGAGGTTTTTGGGGGTCCCCGAGGGGATTTTGGGGTCCCCGAGGGGATTTTGGGGTCCAGGCCTGGAGGGAGCTCAGGAATTTGGGATAAAACCCCTGAAATTTGGGATAAAACCCCAAAATTTGGGATAAAACCCCTGAAATTTGGGATAAAAATTTGGGGTTTTTTGTTGAAACCCCGGAATTTGGGGAGGTTTTTGGGGGTCCCCGAGGGGATTTTGGGGTCCCCCTGATTTTGGGGTGCAGGCCTGGCAGCGGCAGCGGGAGCAGCGGCGCCGGGAGCGGGAGCAGCAGAGGGGGGAGGGGGCGGCCAAAGCCCTGCGGGGGTTCCTGGAGGCCGAGACCCCCCTGGGGAAGGGAGAGACCCCCGGGAACGGCAGCGGTGAGAGGGGATTTGGGGGGGATTTGGGGGGTCCTGGGGGGATTTGGGGGGTCCTGGGGGGATTTAGGGGGAGTTTTGAGGGGGATTTGGGGGGGTTTGGGGGCTCCTGGGGGGGATTTGGGGGAGGTTTGGGGGGTTCTGGGGGGATTTTGGGGGGTCCTGGGGGGGTTTGGGAGGGATTTGGGGGGGTTTGGGGGGTCCTGGGGGGGATTTGGGGGGTCCTGGGGGGATTTGGGGGGTCCTGGGGAGATTTTGGGGGGTCATGGGGGAGTTTTGAGGGGGATTTGGGGGGGTTTGGGGGGTCCTGGGGGGAGCTTGGGGGGTCCTGGGGGGATTTGGGAGGATTTGGGGGGATTTGGCTGATTTGGGAGGGTTTGGGGGGATTTGGGGGGGATTTGGGGGGGGTTTGGGGGATCCTGGGGGGGTTTGGGGGGTTCTGGGGGGATTTGGGGGGTCTTGGGGGGGGGGTAGAGGGGGATTTGGGGAGGATTTGGGGGGTCCTGGGGGGATTTTGGGGGGATTGGGGGATTTGGGGGGGGGGTTGAGGGGGATTTGGGGGGATTTTGGGGGGTCCTGGGGGGGATTTGGGGGAGGATTTGGGGGGTCCTGGGGGGATTTTGTGGATTTGGGGAATGTTTGGGGGGGATTTGGGGGGGATTTGGGGGGATTTGGGGGGATTTGGGGTGTCCTGGGGCAGTTTTGGGGGGTTTGAGGGGGGTTTGGGGGGTCCTGGGGGGACTTTGGGGGGATTTTGAAGGATTTGGGGAAAGTTTGGGGGGATTTTGGGGAATTTTGGGGGGGCTTGAGGGGATTTTGGGGGGATTTTGAGGGATTTGGGGAAGGTTTGAGGGTGTTTGGGGGGATTTGGGGTGTCCTGGGTGGATTTTGGGGGGTCCTGGGGGGGATTTGGGGGGGTTTGGGGGGGTTTAGGATCAGATTTTGGGATTAATTTTGGATGTTTTGGGGTTAATTTGGGTATTTTTGGGTATTTTGGGGTTAATTTTGGATATTTTGGGATATTTTGGGGTGAATTTTGGATATTTTGGGAGTGGATTTTGGGGTGGATTTTGGATATTTTGGGGTTAATTTTGGATATTTTGGGTTAAATTTTGGATATTTTGGGGTGGAATTTGGGGTGAATTTTGGATATTTTGGGGTTAATTTAGGGATAAATTTGGGATATTTTGAGGTGAATTTTTGCTATTTTGGATATTTTGGGGTGGATTTTGGGGTGAATTTTGGATATTTTGGGGTGGATTTTGGATATTTTGGATATTTTTGGATATTTTGGGGTGAATTTTGGCTATTTTGGGGTGAATTTTGGATATTTTGGGATATTTTGGGGTGAATTTTGGATATTTTGGGATATTTTGGGGTGAATTTTGGATATTTTGGGATATTTTGGGGTGAATTTTGGATATTTTGGGATATTTTGGGGTGAATTTTGGATATTTTGGATATTTTGGGGTGAATTTTGGATATTTTGGGGTGGATTTTGGGGTGAATTTTGGATATTTTGGGGTGGATTTTGGGGTGAATTTTGGATATTTTGGGATATTTTGGGGTGAATTTTGGATATTTTGGGGTGGATTTTGGATATTTTGGGGTGGATTTTGGATATTTTGGGATATTTTGGGGTGAATTTGGGGTTTTTTGGGGTGAATTTTGGATATTTTGGGGTTAATTTTGGATATTTGGGATATTTTGGGGTGAATTTTGGATATTTTGGGGTGAATTTTGGATATTTTGGGATATTTTGGATATTTTGGGGTGAATTTTGGATATTTTGGGGGTGGATTTTGGATATTTTGGGTTAAGTTTGGGATATTTTGGATATTTTGGGATATTTTGGGTTGAATTTTGGATATTTTGGGATATTTTGGGGTGAATTTTGGATATTTTGGGGTTTGGTATATTTTGGGGTGAGTTTTGGATATTTTGGACATTTTGGGTTAAGTTTGGGATGGATTTTGGGGCTAATTTTGGATATTTTGGGATATTTTGGGTTAAATTTTGGATATTTTGGGGTGGATTTTGGATATTTTGGGGTTAATTTGGGATATTTCGGGGGTGGATTTTGGGGTGAATTTGGGATATTTTGGATATTTTGGGGTGAGTTTTGGATATTTTGGGGCGAATTTTGGATATTTTGGGATATTTTGGGGTGAATTTTGGGTATTTTGGGATATTTTGGGGTGAATTTTGGATATTTTGGGATATTTTGGGGTGAATTTTGGATATTTTGGGATATTTTGGGGTGAATTTTGGGTATTTTGGGATATTTTGGGGTGAATTTTGGATATTTTGGGATATTTTGGGGTGAATTTTGGATATTTTGGGGTGGATTTTGGGGTGAATTTTGGCTATTTTGGATATTTTGGATATTTTGGGGTGAATTTGGGATATTTTGGGATATTTTGGGGTTAATTTTGGATATTTTGGGATATTTTGGGGTGAATTTGGGATATTTTGGGATATTTTGGGGTGAATTTTGGGATATTTTGGGATATTTTGGGATATTTTGGGGTGAATTTTGTATATTTTGGGGTGGATTTTGGCTATTTTGGATATTTTGGATATTTTGGGGTGAATTTTGGATATTTTGGGGTGAATTTTGGATATTTTGGGGTGAATTTTGGATATTTTGGGGTCTCAGTCTCCCCCTCCCCTCCCCCCCCAGGCGGCCCCTCCCCCTCCGGGCCCCTCCCGAGCTTCTGGATCCCCTCCCTGACCCCTGAGGCTGCGGCCGAGCGGCTCCAGAGACCCGTGAGTGACCACTGAGTGACCACTGAGTGACCACTGAGTGACCACTGAGTGACCACTGACCACTGACCACTGAGTGACCATTGAGTGACCACTGACCACTGAGTGACCATTGAGTGACCACTGAGTGACCCCTGAGTGACCCCTGACTGATCCCCTCCCTGACCCCTGAGGCTGCGGCCGAACGGCTCCAGAGACCTGTGAGTGACCACTGAGTGACCACTGAGTGACCACTGAGTGACCACTGACCCCTGACCCCTGAGTGACCCCTGACTGATCCCCTCCCTGACCCCGGAGGCTGCGGCCGAGCGGCTCCAAAAACCCGTGAGTGACCACTGAGTGACCACTGAGTGACCACTGAGTGACCACTGACCACTGAGTGACCACTGACCCACCCTGAGTGACCCCTGAGTGACCACTGAGTGACCACTGACCACTGACCCACCCTGAGTGACCCCTGAGTGACCACTGACCCCTGAGTGACCACTGAGTGACCACTGACCCCTGACCCCTGAGTGACCCCTGACTGATCCCCTCCCTGACCCCGGAGGCTGCGGCCGAACGGCTCCAGAGACCCGTGAGTGACCACTGAGTGACCACTGAGTGACCACTGACCACTGACCACTGAGTGACCCTGAGTGACCACTGAGTGACCACTGAGTGACCACTGAGTGACCACTGACCACTGACCACTGACCACTGACCCACCACTGAGTGACCCCTGACTGATCCCGTCCCTGACCCCGGAGGCTGCGGCCGAGCGGCTCCAGAGACCCGTGAGTGACCACTGAGTGACCACTGAGTGACCACTGAGTGACCACTGAGTGACCACTGACCACTGACCACTGACCACTGACCCACCCTGAGTGACCCCTGACTGATCCCCTCCCTGACCCCGGAGGCTGCGGCCGAGCGGCTCCAGAGACCTGTGAGTGACCACTGAGTGACCACTGAGTGACCACTGACCACTGACCACTGAGTGACCACTGACCACTGAGTGACCACTGACTGATCCCCTCCCTGACCCCGGAGGCTGCGGCCGAGCGGCTCCAGAGACCCGTGAGTGACCATTGAGTGACCACTGACCACTGACCACTGACCACTGAGTGACCACTGACCACTGACCACTGAGTGACCACTGAGTGACCACTGAGTGACCACTGAGTGACCCCTGAGTGACCCCTGAGTGACCACTGAGTGACCACTGACCACTGAGTGACCACTGAGTGACCCCTGAGTGACCACTGAGTGACCATTGAGTGACCAGAGTGACCCCTGAGTGACCCCTGACTGATCCCCTCCCTGACCCCGGAGGCTGCGGCCGAACGGCTCCAGAGACCCGTGAGTGACCACTGAGTGACCACTGAGTGACCACTGAGTGACCACTGACCACTGAGTGACCCCTGACTGATCCCCTCCCTGACCCCTGAGGCTGCGGCCGAGCGGCTCCAGAAACCTGTGAGTGACCACTGAGTGACCACTGAGTGACCACTGACCACTGAGTGACCACTGAGTGACCACTGAGTGACCACTGAGTGACCCTGACTGACCCCTGAGTGACCACTGAGTGACCACTGACCACTGACCACTGAGTGACCACTGAGTGACCACTGACCCACCCTGACTGACCCCTGAGTGACCACTGAGTGACCACTGAGTGACCACTGACTGACCACTGACTGACCACTGACCACTGACCACTGAGTGACCACTGACCACTGAGTGACCCTGAGTGACCCCTGAGTGACCACTGACCACTGACCCACCCTGAGTGACCCCTGAGTGACCCCTGACCCCTGAGTGACCCCTGAGTGACCACTGAGTGACCCCTGAGTGACCCCTGAGTGACCCCTGACCCCTGAGTGACCCCTGAGTGACCCCTGAGTGACCCCGAGTGACCCCTGAGTGACCCCTGAGTGACCCCTGAGTGACCCCTGACCCCTGAGTGACCCCTGAGTGACCCCGAGTGACCCCTGAGTGACCCCTGAGTGACCCCTGCCCAGGGCCGGGTTCTGGCCTGGATTTCTGGGGGATTTGGGGCCATTTTGGGGGATTTGGGGGAGAATTTGGGATATTTTGGGACATTTTGGGACATTTTGGGACAATTTGGGGACATTTTGGCACATTTTGGGACATTTTGGGACATTTTGGGACATTTTGCGACATTTTGGGATATTTTGTGACATTTTGGGACATTTTTGGGGCATTTTGGGACATTTTGGGGCATTTTGGGGACATTTTGGGACATTTTTGGGACGATATTTTGGGACATTTTTGGGATGATATTTTTGGCTATTTTTGGGACAACTCTGGGATATTCTGGGACATTTTTGGGACAATTTGGGATATTTTGGGATGATATTTTGGGACATTTTTGGGATATTTTTGGGACATTTTTGGGACATTTTTGGGATATTTTGGGGCATTTTTGGGAAAATTTTGGGACAATTTTGGGACATTTTTGGGATGACATTTTTGGAATATTTTGGGACATTTTTGGGATATTTTGGGGCATTTTTGGGATATTTTTGGGATAATTTTGGGACAGTTCTGGGAGAATTCTGGGACATTTTTGGGACACTTTGGGACAATTTTGGGACAATTTTGGATATTTTGGGATGACATTTTGGGACATTTTTGGGACATTTTGGGGATATTTTGGGACAATTTTGGGACAATTTTGGTACATTTTTGGGATGACATTTTTGGGATATTTTGAGATGGTATTTTGGGACATTTTTGGGACATTTTTGGGTTTTTTGAGATGACATTTTTGGGATATTTTGGGACATTTTTGGGCCAATTTTGGGATATTTTTGGGATATTTTGGGATGACATTTTTGGATATTTTTGCGACAATTCTGGAACATTTTTGGGACATTTTTTGATATTTTTGGGACAATTTTGGGACGTTTTTGGATATTTTTGGGAGATTTTGGGGACATTTTTGGGATATTTTGGGGCATTTTTGGGACGTTTTTGGGACATTTTTGGGATGATATTTTGGGACGTTTTTGGAATATTTTGGGATATTTTTGGGACATTTTGGGGATATTTTGGGATATTTTGAGATACTTTGGGATGACATTTTTGGGATATTTTGGGACATTTTTGGGATAATTTTGGGACATTTTTGGGATAATTTTGGGACATTTTTGGGATATTTTGGGGCATTTTTGGGACATTTTTGGGATGATATTTTGGGGCATTTTTGGGATAATTTTGGGACATTTTTGGGACATTTTGGGACATTTTGGGAGAATTTTGGGACAATTTTGGGACATTTTGGGACATTTTTGGGACATTTTTGGGACTTTTTGGGACATTTTTGGGACGTTTTTGGGACATTTTGGGGCATTTTGGGACATTTTTGGGACATTTTTGGGACATTTTGGGAGATTTTTGGGATGATATTTTGGGAGAATTTTGGGAGATTTTGGGGCATTTTGGGGAGAATTTTGGGAGAATTTTGGGATGATATTTTTGGGTATTTTGGGATGGTATTTTGGGGCAATTTTTTGATATTTTGGGACATTTTGGGATGATATTTTTGGGTATTTTTGGGACAACTCTGGGATATTCTGGGACATTTTTGGGACAATTTTGGGACAATTTGGGGACATATTTGGGATATTTTGGGATGATATTTTTGGGACAATTTTGGGATATTTTTGGGATATTTTGGGACATTTTTGGGGTATTTTTGGATGATATTTTGGGACATTTTTGGGACATTTTTGGGATATTTTGGGGCATTTTTGGGACAATTTTGGAATATTTTGGGATATTTTTGGAATATTTTGGGACATTTTTGGGACTTTTTGGGATGTTTTTGGGATATTTTGAGATACTTTGGGATGACATTTTTGGGATATTTTGGGGCATTTTTGGGATGACGTTTTGGGACATTTTTGGGACATTTTTGGGATGACGTTTTGGGACATTTTTGGGATATTTTGGGACATTTTGGGACATTTTGGGACATTTTGGGACATTTTTGGGACGATATTTTGGGAGAATTTTGGGAGATTTTGGGGCATTTTGGGGAGAATTTGGGAGAATTTTGGGATGAAATTTTTGGATATTTTTGGGACAGTTCTGGGATATTTTGGGACAATTTTGGGACATTTTTGGGACGTTTTTGGGATGACATTTTATGACATTTTTGGGATATTTTGGGACATTTTTGGGACATTTTTGGGATATTTTTGGGACATTTTTGGGATATTTTTGGGACATTTTTGGGACATTTTTGGAATATTTTGGGACATTTTTGGGATATTTTGGGGCATTTTTGGGATATTTTTGGGATAATTTTGGGACAGTTCTGGGAGAATTCTGGGACATTTTTGGGACACTTTGGGACAATTTTGGGACAATTTTGGATATTTTGGGATGACATTTTGGGACATTTTTGGGACATTTTTGGGATATTTTGGGACGGTTTTGGGCCAATTTTGGGATATTTTTGGGATATTTTTAGGATGACGTTTTTGGATATTTTTGCGACAATTCTGGAACATTTTTGGGACATTTTTTTATATTTTTGGGACAATTTTGGGACATTTTTGGGACGTTTTTGGATGTTTTTGGGAGATTTTTGGGACAATTTTGGGACAGTTTTGGGACATTTTTGGGATATATTTGGGATACTTTGGGACAATTTTGGGACATTTTGGGATGACATTTTTGGGACAATTTTGGGATATTTTGGGACAATTCTGGGATTTTTAGGACATTCTTGGGACGTTTTTGGGACATTTTTGGGATGATATTTTGGGACATTTTTGGAATATTTTGGGATATTTTGGGGATATTTTGGGGATATTTTGGGTGACATTTTTGGGACATTTTTGGGATGTTTTTGGGATATTTTGAGATACTTTGGGATGACATTTTTGGGATATTTTGGGGCATTTTTGGGATAATTTTGGGATATTTTGGGACGTTTTTGGGATGACATTTTTGGAATATTTTGGGACATTTTTGGGATATTTTGGGGCATTTTTGGGATATTTTTGGGATAATTTTGGGACAGTTCTGGGAGAATTCTGGGACATTTTTGGGACACTTTGGGACAATTTTGGGACAATTTTGGATATTTTGGGATGACATTTTGGGACATTTTTGGGACATTTTTGGGATATTTTGGGACATTTTTGGGACAATTTTGGGATATTTTGGGACATTTTTGGAATGACATTTTGGGAACAATTTTGGGACATTTTTGGGATATTTTGGGATGACATTTTGGGACATTTTGGGACAATTTTGGGATATTTTGGGACAATTTTGGGACAATTTTGGTACATTTTTGGGATGACATTTTTGGGATATTTTGAGATGGTATTTTGGGACATTTTTGGGACATTTTTGGGTTTTTTGAGATGACATTTTTGGGATATTTTGGGACATTTTTGGGCCAATTTTGGGATATTTTTGGGATATTTTTAGGATGACGTTTTTGGATATTTTTGCGACAATTCTGGAACATTTTTGGGACATTTTTTGATATTTTTGGGACAATTTTGGGACATTTTTGGGACGTTTTTGGATATTTTTGGGAGATTTTTGGGACAATTTTGGGACAGTTTTGGGATATTTTTGGGATATATTTGGGATGCTTTGGGACAATTTTGGGACGTTTTGGGATGACATTTTTGGGACAATTTTGGAATATTTTGGGACAATTTTGGGATATTTTGGGGCATTTTTGGGACAATTTTGGGACAATTTTGGGGTATTTTGGGATATTTTGGGACATTTTTGGAATGACATTTTTGGGACAATTTTAGGATATTTTGGGATATTTTGGGACATTTTTGGGACAATTTTGGGATATTTTGGGATATATTTGGGACATTTTGGGACATTTTTGTGATGACGTTTTGGGACATTTTTGGGATGTTTTGGGATACTTTGGGATGACAGTTTTTGGGATATTTTGGGACATTTTTGGGATAATTTTGGGATATTTTGGGACATTTTTGGGACAATTTTGGGACATTTTTGGGATGACATTTTTGGAATATTTTGGGACATTTTTGGGATAATTTTGGGACAGTTCTGGGAGAATTCTGGGACATTTTTGGGACACTTTGGGACATTTTTGGGATAATTCTGGGACAATTCTGGGATATTTTGGGACATTTTTGGGGTATTTTGGGACATTTTTGAGATGGCATTTTGGGACATTTTTGGGACAATTTGGGGACATTTTGGGACATTTTTGGGACAATTTTGGGATGACATTTTTGGAATATTTTGGGATAATTTTGGGACAATTCTGGGATATTTTGGGACATTTTTGGGATATTTTGGGACATTTTTGGGATACTTTGGGTGACATTTTTGGGATGACATTTTTGGAATATTTTGGGACATTTTTGGGATAATTTTGGGACAATTCTGAGATATTTTGGGACCTTTTTGGGATGACATTTTGGGGACATTTTTGGGATGATATTTTGGGGCATTTTTGGGATATTTTTGGGACATTTTTGGGATATTTTGGGTGACATTTTTGGGGCATTTTTGGGATAATTTTGGGACATTTTGGGATGACATTTTTGGGATATTTTGGGGCATTTTTGGGACAATTTTGGGACATTTTGGGATGACATTTTTGGGACGTTTTGGGGACATTTTAGGGACATTTTTGGGATATTTTGGGACATTTTGGGATATTTTGGGACATTTTGTGACGTCATTTCCGTCCGTTCCCCGTCCCAGGACCGCAGTGTCCGGTGCCCGATGTCCGGCCGGAAGCTCCGCCTGTCCCAGCTGGTCAGTGTCCACTTCACCCCGGCCGAGCCCGGCCTGAGCCCGGGGCAGCTGCTGGCCCGAGAACCGAGTGACCGCTACGTGTGCGCGCTGACCGGTGACCCCCTGGGCAACGCCACGCCCTGCGCCGTGCTGCGGCCATCGTGAGTGACCATTGACCCCTGAGTGACCCCTGAGTGACCCCTGACCCCCGAGTGACCCCTGAGTGACCCCTGAGTGACCCCTGACCCCCGAGTGACCCCTGAGTGACCCCTGACCCCCGAGTGACCCCCGAGTGACCGCTACGTGTGCGCGCTGACCGGTGACCCCCTGGGCAACGCCACGCCCTGCGCCGTGCTGCGGCCATCGTGAGTGACCACTGACCCCTGAGTGACCCCTGAGTGACCCCTGAGTGACCCCTGAGTGACCCCTGACCCCCGAGTGACCGCTACGTGTGCGCGCTGACCGGTGACCCCCTGGGCAACGCCACGCCCTGCGCCGTGCTGCGGCCATCGTGAGTGACCACTGAGTGACCACTGACCCGAGTGACCCCTGAGTGACCCCTGAGTGACCCTGAGTGACCCCTGAGTGACCACTGACCCATCCTGAGTGACCCCTGAGTGACCCCTGAGTGACCACTGACCCCTGAGTGACCTCTGAGTGACCCCTGACCCCTGGGTGACCCCTGAGTGACCCCTGGGTGACCCCCGCGGTGACCTTTGACCCCCAGGGGTGCCGTGGTCAGCGTGGACAGACTCATCAGGAAGGACATGAGTGACCCCGCGACACCCTGGGTGACCCCTGAGTGACCCCTGACCCCTGGGTGACTCTGAATGACCTCTGAGTGACCCTGAGTGACCCCTGGGTGACCTCTGGGTGACCTTTGACCCCCGGGGGTGCAGTGGTCACCGTGGCCAGCGTGGACAGACTCATCAGGAAGGACATGAGGGACCCCCTGGGTGACCCCTGAGTGACCCCTGGGTGACCCCTGACCCCTGAGTGACCCCTGAGTGACCCCTGGATGACCTTTGACCCCTGAATGACCCCCAGGGGTGCAGTGGTCACCGTGGCCAGCGTGGACAGACTCATCAGGAAGGACATGAGTGACCCCTGAGTGACCCCTGGGTGACCCCTGACCCCTGAGTGACCCTTGGGTGACCCCTGAGTGACTCCTGGGTGACCCCTGAGTGACCCCTGACCTCTGAATGACCTCTGGGTGACCCCTGGATGACCTTTGACCCCCAGGGGTGCAGTGGTCACCGTGGCCAGCGTGGACAGACTCATCAGGAAGGACATGAGGGACCCCCTGGGTGACCCCTGAGTGACCCCTGGGTGACCCCTGACCCCTGAGTGACCCCTGAGTGACCCCTGGATGACCTTTGACCCCTGAATGACCCCCAGGGGTGCAGTGGTCACCGTGGCCAGCGTGGACAGACTCATCAGGAAGGACATGAGGAACCCCCTGAGTGACCCCTGAGTGACCCCTGAGTGACCCTTGGGTGACCCCTGATCCCTGGGTGACCCCTGGGTGACCTCTGGGTGACCTTTGACCCCTGAATGACCCCTGAATGACCCCCAGGGGTGCAGTGGTCACCGTGGCCAGCGTGGACAGACTCATCAGGAAGGACATGAGGGACCCCCTGAGCGGAGCCGCCCTCACCGACGACGACATCATCGTCCTGCAGCGGGTCCGGGGGCTGGGGGGGGCTGGGGGGATTTTGGGGGGAATTTGGGGGATTTTGGGGAGATTTGGGAGGGTTTGGGGGGATCTGAGAGGGATTTTGGGGGGATTTGGGGGGATTTTGGGGAGTTTTGGGAGGGTTTGGGGGGATCTGGGAGGGATTTTGGGGGAATTTGGGGGGAATTTGGGGGGTCTGAGAGGGATTTGGGGAGATTTGGGGGGGATTTGGGGGGATTTGGGGAGATTTGGGAGGGTTTGGGGGGTCTGAGAGGGATTTGGGGGGAATTTGGGGGTCTGAGAGGGGATTTTGGGAGGGGATTTTGAGGGGTCTGAGAGGGGATTTTGGGGGGATTTGGAGAGGATTTGGGGGGATTTTGGGGGGTCTGAGAGGGATTTTGGGGGGTTTTGGGGGGATTTTGGGGGTCTGAGAGGGATTTGGGGGGATTTTGGGGAGGATTTGGGGGGATTTTGGGGGGTCTGAGAGGGGTTTGGGGGGGATTTGGGGAGGATTTGGGGGGATTTTGGGGAGATTTGGAAGGGTTTGGGGGGATTTTGGGGGGTCTTGAGGGGTCTGAGAGGGGATTTTGGGGGGAATTTGGAGAGGATTTGGGAGGGTTTGGGGGGATCTGAGAGGGGTTTGGGGGGATTTGGGGGGAATTTGTGGAGGTTTGAGAGGGTTTGGGGGGATCTGAGACGGATTTGGGGGGGTTTTAGGGGGATTTTGGGGGTCTGAGAGGGATTTGGGGGGATTTTGGGGAGATTTGGGGGGATTTTGGGGGATCTGAGAGGGATTTGGGGGGATTTTGGGGGGTTTTGGGGGGATTTTGGGGGTCTGAGACGGGATTTTGGGAGGGGACTTTGAGGGGTCTGAGAGGGGATTTTGGGGGGAACTTGGAGAGGATTTGGGGGGATTTTGGGGGGTCTGAGAGGGGTTTGGGGGGTTTTAGGGGGATTTTGGGGGTCTGAGAGGGGATTTTGGGAGGGGACTTTGAGGGGTCTGAGAGGGGATTTTGGGGGAATTTGGGGGGAATTTGGGGAGTTTTGGGAGGGTTTGGGGGGATCTGAGAGGGATTTTGGGGGGTTTTTGGGGGATTTTGGGGGTCTGAGAGGAGTTTGGGGGATTTTGGGGAGGATTTGGGGGGATTTTGGGTGGCCTTGAGGGGTCTGAGAGGGATTTTGGGGGGATTTTGGGGAGATTTGGGGGGATTTTGGGGGATCTGAGAGGGATTTTGGGGGGTTTTTGGGGGATTTTGGGGGTCTGAGAGGGGATTTTGGGAGGGGATTTTGAGGGGTCTGAGAGGAGCTTGGGGGGATTTGGAGAGGATTTGGGGGCATTTTGGGGGTCTGAGAGGGATTTGGGGGGATTTTGGGAGGATTTGGGGGGATTTTGTGGAGATTTGGGGGGGTTCAGGTGGATTTTGGGGGGTCTGAGAGGGGTTTGGGGGGGATTTGGGGAGGATTTTGGGGAATTTGGGAGGGTTTGGGGGGATTTTGGGGGGTCTGGGAGGGGTTTGGGGGGATTTTGGGGGGATTTGAGAGGGTTTGGGGGGAATTTGGGGGTATTTTGGGAGGGATTGGGGGGTCTGAAAGGGGTTGGGGGAAATTTGGGGGATTTTGGGGGGTCTGAGAGGGGTTTGGGGGGATTTGGGGAGGATTTGGGGGAATTTTGGGGAGATTTGGGAGGGTTTAGGGGATTTGGAGAGGATTTGGGGGGATTTTTGGGGGTCTGAGAGGGATTTGGGGGGAATTTGGGGAGATTTGGGAGGGTTTGGGGGGATCTGAGAGGGATTTTGGGGGGTTTTTGGGGGATTTTGGGGGTCTGAGAGGATTTTGGGGGGTTTTTGGGGGATTTTGGGGGTCTGAGAGGGATTTGGGGGGATTTTGGGGGGTCTGAGAGGAGTTTGGGGGGATTTTGGGGAGATTTGGGAGGGTTTGGGGGGGTCTGAGAGGGATTTTGGGGGGCTTTAGGGGGATTTTGGGGGTCTGAGAGGGGATTTTGGGAGGGGATTTTGAGGGGTCTGAGAGGGGATTTTGGGGGGATTTGGAGAGGATTTGGGGGGATTTTGGGGGTCTGAGAGGGATTTGGGGAGATTTGGGAGGATTTGGGGGGATCTGAGAGGGATTTTGGGGGAATTTTGGGGGGATTTGGGGGGGATTTGGGGAGATTTGGGAGGATTTGGGGGGATTTTTGGGGGGATTTTGGGGGGATTTTGGGGAGATTTGGGGGGGATTTGGGGAGATTTGGGAGGGTTTGGGGGGGTCTGAGAGGGATTTTGGGGGGATTTTGGGGGGCTGAGAGGGGATTTTGGGGGGAATTTGGAGAGGATTTGGGGGGATTTTGGGGAGATTTGGGAGGGTTTGGGGGGGTCTGAGAGGGATTTTGGGGGAATTTGGGGGGATTTTGGGGAGTTTTGGGAGGGTTTGGGGGGATCTGAGAGGGATTTTGGGGGGTTTTTGGGGGATTTTGGGGGTCTGAGAGGGGATTTCGGGAGGGGATTTTGAGGGGTCTGAGAGGAGTTTGGGGGGATTTTGGGAGGATTTGGGGGGATTTTGGGGGGTCTGAGAGGGGTTTGGGGCGAATTTGGGGGATTTTGGGAGGGTTGAGATGAGTTCAGGGGGGATTTGGGGAGAAATGGGAGGGGTTTGGGGGGGTCTGAGAGGGGTATGGAGGGATTTGGGGGGGATCTTGTGGAGATTTGGGGGGTTCAGGTGGATTTTGGGGGTCTGAGAGGGATTTGGGGGGATTTTGGGGAGATTTGGGAGGGTTTGGGGGGATCTGAGAGGGATTTTGGGGGGTTTTAGGGGGATTTTGGGGGTCTGAGAGAGGTTTTGGGAGGGGATTTTGAGGGGTCTGAAAGGAGTTTGGGGGATTTTGGGAGGATTTGGGGGGATTTTGGGAGGATTTGGGGGGATTTTGGGGGTCTGAGAGGGGTTTGGGGGATTTGGGGAGGACGGGGATTTTGTGGAGATTTGGGGGGGTTCAGGTGGATTTTGGGGAGATTTGGGAGGGTTTGGGGGGATCTGAGAGGGATTTTGGGGAGATTTGGGGGGTTTGAGAGGGGATTTGGGGGGTTTTGGGGGCTTGGGGGGGGGGCTGGAGGGGTCTGAGTGGGGTTTGGGGGGATTTTGGGGAGATTTGGGAGGGTTTGGGGGGATCGGGGGGGTCTGAGGGGATTTTGGGGGATTTGGGGGGTTTTGGGAGGGGTTTGGGGTGATTTTGGGGGAATTTGGGAGGGTTTGGGGAGGATTGGGGGGATTTTGGGGGTCTGGGTGGGGTTTGGGGGGGATTTTGGGAGGGTTTGGGGGGATTTTGGGGGTCTGAGAGGGGTTTGGGGGCATTTGGGGAGGATTTGGGGGGATTTGGGGGGGCCTGGAGGGGTCTGAGGGGATTTTTGGGGGGATTTAGGGGGGTTTGGGGGATTTTGGGGGGTTTTGGAGGGACCTGAGATGGATTTCGGGGCATTTTGGGGGGTCTGAGAGGGAATTTTGGGGGTTTTTGGGGAGGTTCAGGGAGGTTTTGGGGGACTAAGTGGGATTTGAGGAGGATTTTGGGGATCCCAAAAGGTTTTGGGGCGAATTTTGGGATCTGGGGCTGATTTTGGGGTCCCCCCTCACCCCAATTTCTCCCCCCTTAGGGCGGGGACCGGCTTCGCTGGGGCCGGGGTCTCCCTGGAAGCCAAAAAATCCCGGCCAGTGATGCAGGCCTAGAAGAAAACCCCAAAATATCCCAAAAACCCCCAAAATCCCCCCCAAAAATCCCCCCCAAAATCCCTTTTACCCCCCAAAAAACCCCTCTGGAAACCCCAAATCTCATTTCTTCCCCCAAAATAAACTTTTTGCACCCCAAAATAAACTTCTCTCCTCTTCCTGAACCTCCTAAAATTTTTGGGACTCCCCAAAACCTCGGAAATTTGGGGAATTTTGGGGAAATTTTGGGAATTTTGGGGAATTTTAAGGATTTTTGGGGCATTTCCCTTTTAAATCCCCTCTCAGTGGGGCCCGCGCGTTGCCGCTTTAAGCCACGCCCCCTCCCGCCCCTCAACCAATCAGCGCTCAGAACGCGAACGTCATTTATTGGCAAAAAGGGGGCGTGGCCTCGGCGGGCGACACCCAATCAGCTTTGGACAAAAATAAAGGGGGCGGGGCCTCCTAAGCCCCGCCCACATCTGGTACAAAATAAAGGGGGGCGCCAAACCCGGAGCTGTCAATCAAACTCCGCCTGGCTCCGCCCCCTTTTTTAAGCCACGCCCCTTAAAGGGGAACCCCCCCCGTTTTTTGGGGAGGGGTCCCCAAATTTTTTGTGCAAATTGGGGGAGGGGGGAGGGGAGGGACCCCCCCCAAAATAAGACACTTGGTGGGGGAGGGGCTCCCCCAAAAAATTTTGGGGGTCCCCCCCACCCCCCATTGAGAGTTTTTGGGACCCCCCCTCGATTTTTGTTGTTCAAACCCCCCCAAATTTGGGGGAAAATCCCCGAATTTCAGCAAAAAATCCCAAATTTTTGGGGAAAATTCCCAAGTTTCTGCAGAAAATCCCGAATTTTTGGGGTGAAAACTCCAAATTTTGGGGAAAATCCTCGAATTTCAGCAAAAAATCCCAAATTTTTGGGGAAAATCCCCAAGTTTCTGCAGAAAATCCCAAATTTTTGGGGTGACAACTCCAAATTTTGGGGAAAATCCCCGAATTTCGGAACAAAACCCCAAAATTTGGGGGAAAATCCTCAAATTTCAGCAAAAAATCCCAAATTTTTGGGGTGAAAACTCCAAATTTTGGGGAAAATCCTCGAATTTCAGCTGAAAATCCCAAATTTTGGGAGGAAAATCCCCAATTTTCAGCTGAAAATTCCAAATTTTTTTGGAAATGCCCCGAATTTCTGCAGAACATCCCAAATTTTTGGGGTGAAAACTCCAAATTTTGGGGAAAATCCTCGAATTTCAGCTGAAAATCCCAAATTTCGAGGAAAATCCCCAACTTTCAGCTGAAAATTCCAAATTTTTTTGGAAAATCCCCAATTTTCAGCTGAAAATCCCCAATTTTTGGGGTGAAAACCCCAAACTTTGCAGGAAAATCCCCAAATTTCTGCAGAAAATCCCAAATTTTTAGGGAAAATCCCAAATTTTTGGGGTAAAAATCCCAAATTTTGGGGGTGAAAACTCCAAATTTCAGTCAAAAATCCCAAATTTTGGGGGAAAATTCCTGAATTTCAGCAGAAAATCCCAAATTTTTGAGCTGAAACCCCCAAATTTTGCAGGAAAATCCCCAAATTTCAGCCAAAAATCCCAAATTTTTGGGGTGAAAACTCCAAATTTCTGCAGAAAATCCTCTCCAAAATTTCAGGAGGGGGCAAAAAATTCTCATTTTGAGACCTCGAGATTTTGGGGAATTTTGGGGATTTTTGGGAACTTTTTGGTGAATTTTGGTTGAATTTTTTTGGTTTTTTAGGTTGATTTTGATTGAATTTTTGGGTGAATTTTGGTTGAATTTTTGGGGTTTTTTGGGTTGATTTTGATTGAATTTTTGGGGTTTTTTAGGTGAATTTTGGTTGAATTTTTGGGGTTTTTTGGGTGAATTTTGGTTGAATTTTTGGGGTTTTTTGGGTTGATTTTGGTTGAATTTTTGGGGTTTTTTAGGTGAATTTTGGTTGAATTTTTGGGGTTTTTTGGGTGAATTTTAGTTGAATTTTTGAAGTTTTTTGAGTGGATTTTGATTGAATTTTTGGGGTTTTTTAGGTGAATTTTGGTTGAATTTTTGGGGTTTTTTGGGTGAATTTTGGTTGAATTTTTGGGTGAATTTTTGTTGAATTTTTGGGATTTTTTGGGTGAATTTTGGTTGATTTTTGGGGTTTTTGGGGTGAATTTTGGTTCAATTTTTGGGTTTTTTTGGGTGGATTTTAGTTGAGATTTTTGGGTTTTTTTGGGATTTTTTTGGTGGATTTTGGTTAAAATTTTGGGGTTTTTTTATTTTAATTTTTTTTTTTTTAATTTTTTGAAGATAGATTTAAAGGACTTTTTGGGAACTTTTTTGTAAATTTTGGTTTCTTTTCTGTATTTTTTTTAGGAATTTTTTCCTGTAAATTTTGTGATTTTTTGGGGTCTTTTTCTTCCAATTTTAGCTCCTTTTTTGGGGTCATTTTAAGGCAATTTTTCTACAGATTTTGGGATTTTTTTCTGATTTTTCTGTAGATTTTGGTTCCTTTTTTGGTTTTTTTTTTAGGATTTTTTTCTGTAAATTTTGGGATTTTTTTGGGGACTTTTCTACAGATTTGGGGATTTTTTTTTGCATTTTTCTTCCAGTTTTAGTTCCTTTTTTTGGGTCATTTTAAGGCAATTTTTTCTACAGATTTGGGGATTTTTTTGAGGATTTTTCTGTAAATTTTGGGATTTTTATGGGGATTTTTCTTTCAATTTTAGTTCCTTTTTTTGGGGTCATTTTAAGGCAATTTTTCTATCGATTTTTTTTCAATAATTTCCTCAAAAATTCCACTTTTTTTTCACTTTTTTCCCATTTCCCCCCCCGTTTTTTCCCCTTTTTTCCCCCTTTTGGATTTTGGGAATTTTTCTGCAGATTTTGGGATTTTTGGGGGGATTTTTTGGGCAGATTTGGGGATTTTTCTGGGGATTTTTCTGTAAATTTTGGGATTTTTTTTGGATTTTTCTTTCAATTTTATTTCTTTTTTTGGGGTCATTTTAAGGCAATTTTTTCTACAGATTTTGGGATTTTTTTTAGGATTTTTCTGTAAATTTTGGGATTTTTGGGGTCTTTTTCTTCCAATTTTAGCTCCTTTTTTGGGGTCATTTTAAGGCAATTTTTCTACAGATTTTGGGGATTTTTTTTCAATAATTCCCTCAAAAATTCCCATTTTTTTTCGCTTTTTTCCCAATTTCCCCCCTGTTTTTTCCCCTTTTTTCCCCTTTTGGATTTTGGGAATTTTTCTGCAGATTTTGGGATTTTGGGGGGGATTTTTTGGGCAGATTTGGGGATTTTTCTGTAAATTTTGGGATTTTTTTCTGATTTTTCTTTCAATTTCAGTTCCTTTTTTGGGGTCATTTTAAGGCAATTTTTCTACAGATTTTGGGATTTTTTTCTGATTTTTCTGTAGATTTTGGTTCCTTTTTTGGTTTTTTTTTTAGGAATTTCTTTCTGTAAATTTTGGGATTTTTTGGGGGATTTTTTTGGCAGATTTGGGATTTTTTTGGGTCTTTTTCTTTCAATTTTAGTTCCTTTTTTTGGGTCATTTTAAGGCAATTTTTCTATCGATTTTTTTCAATAATTTCCTTAAAAATTCCCATTTTTTTCGCTTTTTTCCCAATTTCCCCCTGTTTTTTCCCCTTTTTTCCTCCTTTTGGATTTTGGGGATTTTTCTGCAGATTTTGGGATTTTTGGGGGGATTTTTTGGGCAGATTTGGGGATTTTTCTGGGGATTTTTCTGTAAATTTTGGGATTTTTGGGGTCTTTTTCTTCCAATTTTAGCTCCTTTTTTGGGGTCATTTTAAGGCAATTTTTCTATAAATTTTTTTCAATAATTTCCTCAAAAATTCCCATTTTTTTTCGCTTTTTTCCCACTTCCCCCCCGTTTTTTCCCCTTTTTTCCCCCTTTTGGATTTTGGGAATTTTTCTGCAGATTTTGGGATTTTTGGGGGGATTTTTTGGGCAGATTTGGGGATTTTTTGGGGGATTTTTCTGTAAATTTTGGGGTTTTTTTGGGGGATTTTTCTTCCAATTTTAGCTCCTTTTTTGGGGTCATTTTAAGGCAATTTTTCTACAGATTTTGGGATTTTTTTCTGATTTTTCTGTAGATTTTGGTTCCTTTTTTGGTTTTTTTTTTTAGGATTTTTTTTCTGTAAATTTTGGGATTTTTTTGGGGACTTTTCTACAGATTTGGGGATTTTTTTTTGCATTTTTCTTCCAGTTTTAGTTCCTTTTTTGGGGTCATTTTAAGGCAATTTTTTCTACAGATTTGGGGATTTTTTTGAGGATTTTTCTGTAAATTTTGGGATTTTTATGGGGATTTTTCTTTCAATTTTAGTTCCTTTTTTGGGGTCATTTTAAGGCAATTTTTCTATCGATTTTTTTCAATAATTTCCTCAAAAATTCCACTTTTTTTTCACTTTTTTCCCATTTCCCCCCCCGTTTTTTCCCCTTTTTTCCCCCTTTTGGATTTTGGGAATTTTTCTGCAGATTTTGGGATTTTTGGGGGGATTTTTTGGGCAGATTTGGGGATTTTTCTGGGGATTTTTCTGTAAATTTTGGGATTTTTTTTGGATTTTTCTTTCAATTTTATTTCTTTTTTTGGGGTCATTTTAAGGCAATTTTTCTACAGATTTTGGGATTTTTTTGGGTGACTTTTCTGTAAATTTTGGGGTTTTTTTGGGATTTTTCTTTCAATTTTAGCTCCTCTTTTGGGGTCATTTTAAGGCAATTTTTCTATCGATTTTTTTCAATAATTTCCTCAAAAATTCCCATTTTTTTTCACTTTTTTCCCATTTCCCCCCGTTTTTTCCCCTTTTTTCCCCCTTTTGGATTTTGGGAATTTTTCTGCAGATTTTGGGATTTTTGGGGGGATTTTTTGGGCAGATTTGGGGATTTTTCTGTAAATTTTGGGATTTTTTTCTGATTTTTCTTCCAATTTCAGCTCCTTTTTTGGGGTCATTTTAAGGCAATTTTTCTACAGATTTTGGGATTTTTTTCTGATTTTTCTGTAGATTTTGGTTCCTTTTTTGGGGGTCATTTTAAGGCAATTTTTCTACAGATTTTGGGATTTTTTGGGTGACTTTTCTGTAGATTTTGAGGGATTTTTTGGGATTTTTCTTTCAATTTTAGTTCCTTTTTTTGACTTTTTTTTCAGCTGTTTTTCCCATAAATTTTGGGGATTTTTTTTCAATAATTTCCTCAAAAATTCCCATTTTTTTTCGCTTTTTTCCCATTTCCCCCCCGTTTTTTCCCCTTTTTCCCCCTTTTGGATTTTGGGAATTTTTCTGTAAATTTTGTGATTTTTTTGGGTCTTTTTCTTCCAATTTTGGTTCCTTTTTTGAGGTTTTTTTTTAGCGAATTTTCCCATAAATATTGGATAATTTCCTCAAAAATTCCCATTTTTTTTCGCTTTTTTCCCATTTCCCCCCCGTTTTTTCCCCTTTTTCCCCCCTTTTGGATTCTGGGGAATTTTTTGGGGGTCCCCAGTGGATTTTTGGGGGTCACTGGGGGTCTCCTGCCAGCAGCCGGGGTCGGGGGAGGTCCCCGAACATTTCGGTTCCGTCGCCCCCTCCCCGCAGCGCCAGGGCTCTCATGGAGGCCGCGATTCGCTCCAGGTCCGGGGGGGCCTGGGGGACACAAAATTTGGGGTTTTTTTGGGGGGTTCTGAACCCTAAAATTGTCCTAAATAATCCCTGAAATTATTTTAAATAATCCCCAAAAAATATCCTAAATTATCCCAAAATTATCTTAAATAATCCCATTTAAATAACAAAATATTCTTAAATAATTCCCCCCTAAACATCAAAATTTGGGGTTTTTTGGGGGGTTCTGAACCCTAAAATGATCCTAAATAATCCCCAAAATAATCCTAAATAATCCCCTAAAATTATCCTAAATAATCCCTAAATAATCCCATTTAAATTCCAAAATAATCCTAAATAATCCCATTTAAATCCCAAAATTTGGGGGTTTTTTGGGGGGTTCTGAACCCTAAAATTATCCTAAATAATCCCTGAAATTATCTTAAATAATCCCTAAAATTATCTTAAATAATCCCCAAAAATATTCTAAATTATCCCAAAATTATCTTAAATAATCCCATTTAAATCCCAATATATTCTTAAATAATTCCCCCCTAAATATCAAAATTCGGGGTTTTTTGGGGGGTTCTGAACCCTAAAATTGTCCTAAATAATCCCTAAAATTGTCCTAAATTATCCCTAAAATTATCTTAAATAATCCCCAAAATTATCCTAAATAATCCTCAAAATAATCCTAAATATTCCCCTAAAATTGTCCTGAATAATTCCCGAATTATCCTAAATAATCCCATTTAAATCCCAAAATTTGGGGGTTTTTTGGGGGGTTCTGAACCCTAAAATTGTCCTGAATAATCCTTAAAATTATCTTAAATAAACCCCAAAAAATATCCTAAATTATCCCAAAATTATCTTAAATAATCCCATTTAAATAACAAAATATTCTTAAATAATTCCCCCCTAAACATCAAAATTTGGGGTTTTTTGGGGGGTTCTGAACCCTAAAATTATCCTAAATAATCCCTGAAATTATCTTAAATAATCCCTAAAATTATTTTAAATAATCCCCTAAATGATCCTAAATAATCCTCAAAATAATTGTAAACAATCCCCAAAAATTATCCTAAATAAACTCATTTAAATCCCAAAATAATCTTAAATAATCCTCAAAATAATCCTAAATAATCCCTAAAATTATCCTAAATAATCTTGAAAATAATCTTAAATAATCTCTAAAATTACCCCAAATAATCCCCTAAATTATCCTTAATTAACCCAAAAATAATTGTAAATAATCTCTAAAATTATCCTAAATAATCCCTAAAATTATCCTAAATAATCCCATTTAAATCCCAAAATTTGGGGTTTTTTTGGGGGGTTCTGAACCCTAAAATTATCCTAAATAATCCCTGAAATTATCTTAAATAATCCCCAAAAAATATCCTAAATTATCCCAAAATTATCTTAAATAATCCCATTTAAATAACAAAATATTCTTAAATAATTCCCCCCTAAACATCAAAATTTGGGGTTTTTTGGGGGGTTCTGAACCCTAAAATGATCCTAAATAATCCCCAAAATAATCCTAAATAATCCCCTAAAATTATCCTAAATAATCCCTAAATAATCCCATTTAAATCCCAAAATAATCCTAAATAATCCCATTTAAATCCCAAAATTTGGGGCTTTTTTGGGGGGTTCTGAACCCTAAAATTATCCTAAATAATCCCTGAAATTATCTTAAATAATCCCTAAAATTATCTTAAATAATCCCCAAAAATATTCTAAATTATCCCAAAATTATCTTAAATAATCCCATTTAAATCCCAATATATTCTTAAATAATTCCCCCCTAAATATCAAAATTCGGGGTTTTTTGGGGGGTTCTGAACCCTAAAATTATCCTAAATAATCCCTGAAGTTATTTTAAATAATCCCCTAAATTATCCTAAATAATCCCCTAAATGATCCTAAATAATCCTCAAAATAATTGTAAACAATCCCCAAAAATTATCCTAAATAATCCCATTTAAATCCCAAAATAATCTTAAATAATCCCCAAAATTATCCTAAATAATCCCTAAAATTATCCTAAATAATCTTCAAAATAATCTTAAATAATCTCTAAAATTACCCTAAATAATCCCTTAAATTATCCTAAATAATCCAAAAATAATTGTAAATAATCTCTAAAATTATGCTAAATAATCCCTAAAATTATCCTAAATAATCCCATTTAAACATCAAAATTTGGGGTTTTTTGGGGGGGTTCTGAATCCTAAAATTGTCCTAAATAATCCCTGAAATTATTTTAAATAACCCCTAAAATTATCTTAAATAATCCCCCAAAAATATCCTAAATTGTCCCAAAAATATCCTAAATAATCCTCAAAATAATTGTAAATAATTCTTAAAATTATCCTAAATAATCCCATTTAAATCCCAAAATAATCTTAAATAATCCCCAAAATTACCTTAAATTATCCCTAAAATTATCCTAAATAATCCCATTTAAATCTCAAAATTTGGGGTTTTTTGGGGGGGTTCTGAATCCTAAAATTGTCCTAAATAATCCCTGAAATTATCCTAAATAATCCCAAAATTATCCTAAATAATCCCCTAAAATATTCTAAATAATCCCTAAAATTATCTTAATTAACCCCTCAAAAATATCCTCAATTATCCCAAAATTATCTTAAATAATCCCATTTAAATCCCAAAATAATCTTAAATAATCCCCAAAATTATCTTAAATAATCCCTAAAGTTATCCTAAATAATCTTCAAAATTATCTTAAATAATTCCCAAAATTACCCTAAATAATCCCCTAAATTATCCTAAATAACCCCAAAAATAATTATGAATAATCTACTAAAATTATCCTTAATAATCCCTAAATTATCCTAAATAATTTAATTTATATCCTAATATTATTAAAATTAATATCCTAAATAATCCCATTTAAATCCCAAAATAATCTTAAATAATTCCCCCCTAAACATCAAAATTTGGGGTTTTTTGGGGGGGTTCTGAACCCTAAAATTATCCTAAATAATCCCTAAAAATTATTCTAAATTATCCTAAAAATATCCTAAATTATCCTCAAAATAATTGTAAATAATCTTCAAAATAATCCTAAATAATCCCTAAAATTATCCTAAATAATCTTGAAAATAATCTTAAATAATCTCTAAAATTACCCCAAATAATCCCCTAAATTATCCTTAATTAACCCAAAAATAATTGTAAATAATCTCTAAAATTATCCTAAATAATCCCTAAAATTATCCTAAATAATCCCATTTAAATCCCAAAATTTGGGGGTTTTTTGGGGGGTTCTGAACCCTAAAATTATCCTAAATAATCCCTAAAATTATTTTAAATAATCCCTAAAATTATCCTAAATTGTCCCAAAATTATCTTAAATAATCCCATTTAAATAACAAAATATTCTTAAATAATTCCCCCCTAAACATCAAAATTTGGGGTTTTTTGGGGGGTTCTGAACCCTAAAATTATCCTAAATAATCCCTGAAATTATCTTAAATAATCCCTAAAATTATTTTAAATAATCCCCTAAATGATCCTAAATAATCCTCAAAATAATTGTAAACAATCCCCAAAAATTATCCTAAATAATCCCATTTAAATCCCAAAATAATCTTAAATAATCCCCAAAATTATCCTAAATAATCCCTAAAATTATCCTAAATAATCTTCAAAATAATCTTAAATAATCTCTAAAATTACCCTAAATAATCCCTTAAATTATCCTAAATAATCCCAAAAATAATTGTAAATAATCTCTAAAATTATGCTAAATAATCCCTAAAATTATCCTAAATAATCCCATTTAAACATCAAAATTTGGGGTTTTTTGGGGGGGTTCTGAATCCTAAAATTGTCCTAAATAATCCCTGAAATTATTTTAAATAACCCCTAAAATTATCTTAAATAATCCCCCAAAAATATCCTAAATTGTCCCAAAAATATCCTAAATAATCCTCAAAATAATTGTAAATAATTCTTAAAATTATCCTAAATAATCCCATTTAAATCCCAAAATAATCTTAAATAATCCCCAAAATTACCTTAAATTATCCCTAAAATTATCCTAAATAATCCCATTTAAATCTCAAAATTTGGGGTTTTTTGGGGGGGTTCTGAATCCTAAAATTGTCCTAAATAATCCCTGAAATTATCCTAAATAATCCCAAAATTATCCTAAATAATCCCCTAAAATATTCTAAATAATCCCTAAAATTATCTTAATTAACCCCCCAAAAATATCCTCAATTATCCCAAAATTATCTTAAATAATCCCATTTAAATCCCAAAATAATCTTAAATAATCCCCAAAATTATCTTAAATAATCCCTAAAGTTATCCTAAATAATCTTCAAAATTATCTTAAATAATTCCCAAAATTACCCTAAATAATCCCCTAAATTATCCTAAATAACCCCAAAAATAATTATGAATAATCTACTAAAATTATCCTTAATAATCCCTAAATTATCCTAAATAATTTAATTTATATCCTAATATTATTAAAATTAATATCCTAAATAATCCCATTTAAATCCCAAAATAATCTTAAATAATTCCCCCCTAAACATCAAAATTTGGGGTTTTTTGGGGGGGTTCTGAACCCTAAAATTATCCTAAATAATCCCTGAAATTATCCTAAATAATCCCCTAAAATTGTCCTAAATTATCCCTAAAATTATCTTAAATAATCCCCTAAATTATCCTAAATAATCCTCAAAATAATCCTAAATATTCCCCTAAAATTGTCCTGAATAATTTCCAAATTATCCTAAATAATCCATTTAAATCCCAAAATTTGGGGTTTTTTTGGGGGGTTCTGAACCCTAAAATTGTCCTGAATAATCCTTAAAATTATCTTAAATAAACCCCAAAAAATATCCTAAATTATCCCAAAATTATCTTAAATAATCCCATTTAAATAACAAAATATTCTTAAATAATTCCCCCCTAAACATCAAAATTCGGGGTTTTTTGGGGGGTTCTGAACCCTAAAATTATCCTAAATAATCCCTGAAATTATCTTAAATAATCCTAAAATTATTTTAAATAATCCCCTAAATGATCCTAAATAATCCTCAAAATAATTGTAAACAATCCCCAAAATTATCCTAAATAAACTCATTTAAATCCCAAAATAATCTTAAATAATCCTCAAAATAATCCTAAATAATCCCTAAAATTATCCTAAATAATCTTGAAAATAATCTTAAATAATCTCTAAAATTACCCCAAATAATCCCTAAATTATCCTTAATTAACCCAAAAATAATTGTAAATAATCTCTAAAATTATCCTAAATAATCCTAAAATTATCCTAAATAATCCCATTTAAATCCAAAATTTGGGGGTTTTTTGGGGGGTTCTGAACCCTAAAATTATCCTAAATAATCCCTAAAATTATTTTAAATAATCCCTAAAATTATCCTAAATTGTCCCAAAATTATCTTAAATATTCCCATTTAAATCCCAAATAATCTTAAATAATTTCCCCCTAAACATCAAAATTTGAGGTTTTTTGGGGGGTTCTGAACCCTAAAATTGTCCTAAATAATCCCTGAAATTATCTTAAATATTCCCCTAAAATTGTCCTGAATAATTCCAAAATTATCCTAAATAATCCCATTTAAATCCCAAAATTTGGGGTTTTTTTTGGGGGCTTCTGAACCCTAAAATTGTCCTGAATAATCCTTAAAATTATTTTAAATAAACCCAAAAAATATCCTAAATTATCCCAAAATTATCTTAAATAATCCATTTAAATAACAAAATATTCTTAAATAATTCCCCCCTAAATATCAAAATTCGGGGTTTTTGGGGGGTTCTGAACCCTAAAATTATCCTAAATAATCCCTGAAGTTATTTTAAATAATCCCTAAAGTTATTCTAAATAATCTCTAAATAATTCTAAATATTCCCCTAAAATTGTCCTGAATAATTTCCAAATTATCCTAAATAATCCCATTTAAATCCCAAAATTTGGGGGTTTTTAGGGGGGTTTTAAAGCCCAAAATCCCCCCAAAATCCCTCTTAGACTCCACAAATCCCCCCGAACCCCCCCAAACCCCCCAAAATCCCCCCAAATCCCCCCAAAATCCCCTCAAATCCCCCCAAACCCCCCAAACCCCCCAAAATCCCCTCAAATCCCCCCAAAATCCCTCAAATCCCCCAAGCCTCCCCAAACCCCCCAAAATCCCCCCAAATCTCCCCAAAATCCCCTCTCAGACCCCCCAGGCTCCCCAAATCCCTCTCAGACCCCCCAAACCCCCCCAAATCCCAATGAGATCCCCCCAAAATCCCTCTCAGACCCCCCAAACCACCCCAAACCCCCCCAAATCCCCCCCAGACCCCCCAAATCTCCCCAAAATCCCCTCAAATCCCCCCCAAATCCCTCAGAGCCCCCAAGCCGCCCCAAATCCTTCTAAGACCCCCCCAAATCCCCCCCAAAATCCCCTCTCAGACCCCCCAAACCCCCCCAAGCCCCCCCAAACTTCCCCCAGACCCCCCAAAAATTCCCCCAATATCCCCCCTCAGATCCCCCCAAATCCCCCCAACCCCCCTCAGACACCCCCAAATCCCCCCATACCCCCCAAAATCCTCTCAGACACCCCAAAATCCCCTCCAAACTCCCCCAAAATCCCCCCAAATCCCCCCAAAATCCCTCTCAGACCCCCCAAAATCCCCTCAAATCCCTCCAAACCCCCCCCAAAATCCCCCAAATCCTTCTCAGAGCCCCCAAACTCCCCCAAGCCCCCCAAAATCCCCTCAACCCCCCCCAAATCCCCCCAAAATCCCTTTCAGACCCCCCCAAATCCCCCCAAGATCCCCCAAACCCCTCTCAGAGCCCCCCAAATCCCCCCAAAATCCCCCTCAAATCCCCCCCAAACCCCCTCAAATCCCACTCAGACCCCCCCAAACCCCCCCAGATCCCCCCAGATCCCCCAAAATCCCCTCAAATCCTCCCAAAATCCCCCTCAGACCCCCCCAAATCCCCCCAACCCCCCCCAAAATCCCCCCGAGCCCCCCAAATCCCCCCCAACTCCCCCAAAATCCCCCAAATCCCCCCCAAACCCCCTCAAATCCCACTCAGACCCCCCAAATCCCCCCCAAATCCCCCCAAAATCCCCCCAAATCCCCCCAAACCCCCCCAAATCCCTCTCAGACCCCCCAAAATCCCCCCAAGCCTCCCCAAGCCCCCCAAACCTCCCCCAAATCCCCCCAGACCCCCCAAAAATCCCCCCAAATCCCTCTCAGACCCCCCCAAATCCCCCCCAAAATCCCTCTCAGACCCCCCAAATCCCCCCCAGACCCCCCCAAATCCCCCCAAAATCCCCCCAAACCCCCCCCAAATCCCCCTGACCTTGTGTGCGGAGCCCCCTCGGGGTCCTGGGGGGGCTCTCAGGGCCCAGCTGGGCACCGACACCGGCAGGGACCGAGCCAGGGGGGGACCCCCCAAAATTTGGGGGGGTCCTTCCTCGGGGGGGCTCTCTGGGGGGAGGGGAAAAGGGTGAGAAACCCCCCCAAAAAATATCCCAGGGGGAAAAGTGCTGGAAATGCCAAAAAAAACACCCAAAATGGGGTAAAAACACCCAAAATCCAACACAAAATGGGGTAAAATCACCCCAAAATCCACCCCAAAATGGGGTAAAAACACCCCAAAATCCTCTTTAAATCACCCCAAAATCCATCACAAAATGGGGTAAAAACACCCCAAAAAGGGGTAAAATCACCCCAAAATCCACCCCAAAATGGGGTAAAATCACCCCAAAATCCACCACAAAATGGGGTAAAAACACCCCAAAATCAACCCCAAAATGGGGTAAAATCACCCCAAAATCCACCACAAAATGGGGTAAAAACACCCCAAAATCCACCACAAAATGTCTCAAAATCCACCCCAAAATGGGGTAAAATCACCCCAAAATTCACCCAAAATGTGTTAAAATCACCCCAAAATCCACCCCAAAATGTGCTAAAATCACCCCAAAATCCACCCAAAATCCACCCCAAAATGTGTTAAAACCACCCCAAAATTCACCCCAAAATGTGTTAAAAATCACCCCAAAATCCTCTTAAAATCACCCCAAAATCCACCACAAAATGTCCCAAAATCAGCTCAAAATCCCCCCCAAAATGGGGTAAAATCACCCCAAAATCCACCCCAAAATGTGTTAAAAATCACCCCAAAATCCACCCCAAAGTGCTAAAATCACCCCAAAATCCTCTTAAAATCACCCCAAAATCCACCCAAAAATGTGTTAAAATCACCTCAAAATCCACCCCAAAATGTGTTAAAAATCACCCCAAAATCCGCCCCAAAATGGGGTAAAATCACCCCAAAATCCACCACAAAATGGGGTAAAACCACCCCAAAATCCACCCCAAAATCCACCCCAAATGTCCCAAAATCCACCCAAAATCCATTCAAAATCAACCCCAAAATGTGTTCAAATCACCCCAAAACCCCAAATTTTCACCCCCAGACCCCAAATTCTTTCTCCCAACCCCAAAATTTCACCCCAAAACACCAAATTTTTCACTCAACCCCCAAATTTCGCCCCCAAAATCCCAAAATTTCACCCCAAACCCCCAAATTTTTTCTCCCAACCCAAACTTTACTCCCCAAACCCCAAATTTTGCTCCCAAAATCCCAAATTTTTCCCCCAAAATCCCAAGTTTTCACCCAAAATCCCAAATTTCACCCCCAAAATCCCGAAATTTCACCCCAAAACCCCAAATTTCGCTCCCAAAATCCCAAATTTTTCCCCCAAAACCCCAAATTTTTCCCCCAAAATCCCAAATTTTCACCCCCAGACCCCAAATTTTTCACTCAACCCCCAAATTTTGCTCCCAAAATACCACATTTTCACCCCAAAAAACCAAAGTTTGCTCCCAAAATCCCAAATTTTCACCCCAAAATCCCAAATTTTGCTCCCAAAATCCCCAAATTTCACCCCAAAACCCCAAATTTCGCTCCCAAAATCCCAAATTTTCACCCCCAGACCCCAAATTTCACTCCCAGACCCCAAATTTTGCTCCCAAAACCCCAAATTTTGCTCCCAAAATCCCAAATTTTTCCCCCAAAATCCCAAATTTTCACCCCCCAACCCCAAATTTTCACCCCCAGACCCCAAATTTTCCCCCCAAAACCCCAAATTTTTCACTCAACCCCCAAATTTTGCTCCCCAAATCCCAATTTTCACCCCAAAAAACCAAAGTTTGCTCCCAAAATCCCAAATTTTCACCCCAAAATCCCAAATTTCCCTCCCCAAACCCCAAATTTTCACCCCCAACCCCAAATTTCGCTCCCAAAATCCCAAATTTTCACCCCCAGACCCCAAATTTTTCACTCAACCCCCAAATTTCACCCCAAAATCCCAAATTTTCACCCCCAGACCCAAATTTTCACCCCAAAATTGCAATTTCTGTCTCACAAACCCCAAATTTTGCACCCAAAACCCCAAATTTGTACCCCCAGACCCCAAATTTCTCTCCCAAATCCCCAAAATTTCACCCCCAACCCTAAATTTTGCTCCCAAAACCCCAAATTTTCACCCCCAGACCCCAAATTTCATCCCCAGACCCCAAATTTTGCTCCCAAAACCCCAAATTTTCACCCCCAGACCCCAAATTTCACCCCCAGACCCCAAATTTCACCCTCAAAATCCGAATTTTTTCCCCCAAAATCCGAATTTTTTCCCCAAAATCCCAAATTTTCACCCCCAGACCCCAAATTTTCACCCCAGACCCCAAATTTCGCTCCCGAAATCCCAAATTTTCACCCCCAGACCCCAAATTTTCCTCCCAACCCCGAATTTTCACCGTCGGGGCTGTCGGGCTCCGATTCGGGCTCGGGGTCGTCCTCGGGACCCCTCCCCCACTCCTCGTCCATCAGGAACAGCCCTGGGGGGGAGGGGAGGGGGGGGGAGGGGTCAGGACACCCCAAAATATCCCCAGGACCCCCCCAGAGACAAAAACAGACACAAAATTCCATCCAGAAACCCCAAAATCCCCCAAAATCACCCCAAAATCCCATCCAGAAACCTCAAAATTCCCAAAAACAGACACAAAATCCCATCCAGAACCCCCAAAATTCCCCAAATCCCCCCAAAATTCCCCAAAACAGACACAAAATCCCATCCAGAAACCTCAAAATTCCCAAAAACAGACACAAAATCCCATCCAGAAACCTCAAAATTCCCCAAAATCCCCCCAAAATCCCATCCAGACACCCCAAAATTGCCCAAATTATCCCCAAAATCCCATCCAGACACCCCAAAACTCCCAAAATTCCCAAAAACAGACACAAAATCCCATCCAGAAACCCCAAAATTCCCAAAATCCCCCCAAAATCCCATCCAGAACCCCCAAAATTCCCAAAAACAGACACAAAATCCCATCCAGACACCCCAAAATTCCCAAAATCCCCCCAAAATCCCATCCAGACACCCCAAAATCCCCCAAAATCCCCCCAAATTCCCAAAAACAGACACAAAATTCCATCCAGAAACCTCAAAATTCCCCAAAATTCCCCAAAATTCCATCCAGAAACCCCAAAATCCCCCAAAATTCCCCAAAATCCCCCAAAATTCCAAAATCACCCCAAAATCTCATCCAGACACCCCAAATCCCCCAAAATTCCCCAAAACAGACACAAAATCCCATCCAGAAACCCCAAAATCCCCAAAATCACCCCAAAATCCCATCCAGACACCCCAAAATTCCCAAATTCCCAAAAACAGACACAAAATTCCATCCAGAACCCCCAAAATTCCCCAAAATTCCCAAAAACAGACACAAAATTCCATCCAGAAACCCCAAAATCCCCCAAAATCACCCCAAAATCCCATCCAGACACCCCAAAATTGCCCAAATTATCCCCAAAATCCCCCAAAATTCCCAAAATCAGCCCCAAAATCCCATCCAGACACCCCGAAATCCCCCAAAATTCCCCAAAATTCCCAAAACAGACACAAAATTCCATTCAGAAACCCCAAAATCCCCCAAAATCCCCCCAAAATCCCATCCAGAACCCCCAAAATCCCAAAAACTCCCCCAAAATCCCCTCCAGACCCCCCCAAATTCCCAAAATCTCCCAAAATTCCCAAAAATCCCCCAAAATTCCCCAAAAATTCCCAAAAATTCCCCAAAAACTCCCAAAAATTCCCCAAAAATTCCCAAAAATCCCCCCAAAAATCCCCTCCAGACCCCCAAAATTCCCCAAATTCCCCAAAAATCCCCAAATTCCCCCCAAAATTCCCCCAAAAATCCCCCCAGACCCCCCCAAATTCCCTAAATCCCCCCTAAATCCCCCAAACCCCCCAAATTCCCCCCAAAATTCCCCCAAATTCTCCCCCAAAATTCCCAAAATTCCCCTCAAAATCCCCCAAATTCCCCAAAATCCCCCCAAATTCCCCAAAATCCCCCCAAAATCCCCCAAATTCCCCAAAATTCCCCAAATTCTCCCCCAAAATTCCCCAAAATTCCCAAAAATCCCCCCAAAATTCCCCAAAATCCCCCAAATTCCCAAAATTCCCCAAATCCCCCCAAAATTCCCCAAATTTCCCAAAAATCCCCCCTAAATCCCCCAAAATTCTCCCCAAAATTCCCCAAAATCCCCCAAATTCCCCCAAAATTGTCAAAAATGCCCCCAAAATTCCCCAAATTTCCCAAAATTCCCCCTAAATCCCCCAAAAATTCCCCCAAAATACCCCAAAATCCCCCAAATTCCCCAAAATTCCCCAAAAATTCCAAAAAATCCCCCCAAAATTCCCCCAAATTCCCCCAAAATTCCCAAAATTCCCCCAAAATTCCCAAAATTTCCCAAAAATCCCCCCTAAATCCCCCAAAATTCTCCCCAAAATTCCCCAAATTCTCCCCAAAAATTCCCTCGACCCCCCAAATTCCCCAAAATCCCCCAAATTCCCCCCAAAATTCCCCAAAATTCCCCAAATTTCCCAAAAATCCCCCCAAAATCCCCCCAAAATTCCCAAAATTCCCCCCTAAATCCCCCAAAATTCCCCCAAAATTCCCCAAATTTCCCCCAAAATTCCCCCAAAATTGTCAAAAATCTCCCCAAAATTCCCCAAATTTCCCAAAAATCCCCCCAAAAATCCCCCCCAGACCCCCCAAAATTCCCCAAAATCTCCCCAAAATCCCCCCAAAATTCCCAAAAATCCCCCCAAAAATCCCCCCAGACCCCCAAAATTCCCCCAAAATCCCCCCAAAATTCGCCAGTTTCCCCCCCAAATTCCCCAAAATTCCCAAAATCCCCCAAATCCCCCCAAAATTCCCCAAAATCCCCCCAAAATTTGCCAGTTTCCCCCCCAAATCCCCCAAAATCCCCAAAATTCCCCCCAAAATTCCCAAAAATCCCCCCAAAATCTCCTGCAGACCCCCCCAAATTCCCCAAAATCCCCCAAATTCCCCCCAAAATTCCCCAAAATCCCCCCAAAATTCACAAAAATCCCCCCAAAATTCCCAAAATCCCCCCAAAATTCCCCAAAAATTCCCAAAAATCCCCCCAAAAATCCCCTCCAGACCCCCCCAAATTCCCCAAAATCCCCCAAATTCTCCCCCAAAATTCCCAAAATTCCCCAAAATTCCCCCAAAATTCCCCAAATTTCCCCCAAAATTCCCCAAATTCCCCCCAAAATTCCCCAAAATTCCCCCAAAATTGTCAAAAATCCCCCCAAAATTCCCCAAAATCCCCCCAAAATTCCCAAAATCCCCCCAAAATTCCCAAAAATTCCCCAAAATTCCCAAAATCCCCCCAAATTCCCCCAAAATTCCCAAATTCTCCCAAATTCTCCCCAAATCCCTCCCAGTTTCCCCTCCCCCCTCACCAGTAGCGTCACTGGGAGCCGCCCCCCCCTTCCTCCTCCTCCCCCCGGGGGGGGTCCCGGGGGGGCTTTGGGATTTTGGGGGGTCCCGGGGAGGATTTTGGGGCAAAATTCGAGGATTTCGGGGGGGATTTTGGGGGAAAAAATTGGGATTTTGGGGGGGATTTTTGGGATTTTGGGGAAAAAAATTGGGATTTTGGGGGGGATTTTGAGGGGGAATTTGGGGATTTTTGGGGGGGTCGAGGGAGGGGATTTGGGGGAAAAAATTGGGATTTTGGGGGAGATTTTGGGGAAAATTTTGGGGATTTAGGGAGGGAATTTGGGGAAAAAAATTGGGATTTTGGGGAAGGTTTTGAGGAAAATTTTGGGGATTTTGGGGGGGATTTTGGGGGAGATTTTGGGGATTTAGGGAGGGAATTTGGGGAAAAAAATTGGGATTTTGGGGAAGGTTTTGGGGAAGATTTTGGGGATTTTGGGGCAAAAAATTGGGATTTTGGGGGGGATTTTGGGGGAGATTTTGGAGATTTTGGGGGGGATTTTGGGGAAAAAAATTGGGATTTTGGGGGGGATTTTGGGGAAAAAAATTGGGATTTTCAGGAAGATTTTGGGGGGGATTTTGGGGAAAAATTTGAGGATTTTGGGGGGGATTTTGGGGAAAAATTTGAGGATTTTGGGGGGGATTTGGGGGATTTTGGGGGGGATTTTGGGGGGGATTTTGGGGGGGATTTTGTGGGGGATTTGGGGGATTTTGGGGGGGATTTTGGGGGGGATTTTGGGGATTTTGGGGGGGATTTTGGAGGGGATTTTGAGGATTTTGGGGGGGATTTTGAGGATTTTGGGGGGGATTTTGAGGATTTTGGGTGTTCAGCTCCCGGTGGGCTGCAGCGATTTGGGGCAGGAATTTTCGGGTGGCCTCACCCAGGGGTCCCGGGCCGTGATGAAGCAAAGTGGGGACCCCCCCTGGAGCCCCCCAAAAACCCAAAACGGCCACGTCGGGACCCCCGGGACCCCCCCGGAAACCCTCGGCCGCCGCCAGGAGAGCGGCCCAGCCGGGAGGGGGAGGGGAAACCATTGGGGGGGGGATTTGGGGGGTCCTGGATGGGATTTGGGGGGTCCTGGGGGGGTTTGGGGGGGATTTGGGGGGTCCTGGGGGGATTTGGGGGGGATTTGGGGAGGGTTTGGGGGGTCCTGGGGGGGATTTGAGGGGGATTTGGGGGGTCCTGGGAGGGGTTTGGGGGGTCCTGGGGGAGATTTGGGGGGGGAGTTGAGGGGTCTTGGGGGGGATTTGGGGGGTCCTGGGGGGATTTGGGGGAGGTTGGAGGGTCTTGGGAGGGGTTTGGGGAGAATTTGGGGGGTCCTGGGGGGATTTGGGAGGACTTGGGGGGGATTAGGGGGAGTTTGGGGGGATTTGGGGGGTCCTGGATGGGATTTGGGGGGTCCTGGGGGGATTTGGGGGGGATTTGGGGAGGGTTTGGGGGGTCCTGGATGGGATTTGGGGGGGTCCTGGGGGGGATTTGGGGGGTCCTGGGGGGGATTTGGGGGGATTTGGGGGGTCCTGGGGGGTTTAGGGGGGGTTTGGGGACGACTTGGGGGAGTTTAGGGGGGTTTAGGGGGGTCCTGAGGGGTTTTGGGGGGCGGTTTAGGGGGGTTTGGGGGGGTTTCGGGTAATTGGGGGGGATTTGGGGAGGACTTGGGGGGATTTAAGGGGATTTTGGGGGTCCCGGGAAAGGTTTTGAGGGGATTTGGGGGGTTTTGGGGGGGTTTTGGGGGTCCCGGAGGGGTTTTGAGGGGGTTTGGGGGGATTTTGGGGGTCCCGGAGGGGTTTTTGGGGGGATTTTGGGGGTCCCGGAGGGGTTTTGGGGGGGGTTGGGGGTCCCGGAGGGGTTTTGAGGGGGTTTGGGGAGGGTTTTGGGGGTCCCGGAGGGGTTTTGAGGGGTTTTGGGGGGGTTTTGGGGGTCCTGGAGGGGTTTTGGGGGGATTTTGGGGGTCCCGGAGGGGTTTTGGGGGTCCCGGAGGGGTTTTGGGGGGGTTTTGGGGGTCCCGGAGGGGTTTTTGGGGGGTTTTGGGGGTCCCGGAGAGGTTTTGGGGGGATTTTGGGGGTCCCGGAGGGGTTTTGGGGGTCCCGGAGGGGTTTTGGGGGGTTTTGGGGGTCCCGGAGGGGTTTTGAGGGGGTTTGGGGAGGGTTTGGGGGTCCCGGAGGGGTTTTGGGGGGATTTTGGGGGTCCCGGAGGGGTTTGGGGGGGTCCGAAGGAATCGGGGGAAGGGGGGGGTTGAGGGTCCCGAGGGGATCACGCGGAGATTTGGGGGGAAAAAAGGGAATTTTGGGGGTCCCGGGGGGTTTTTGGGGGTCCCGGAGCGGATTTCGGGGGTCCCGGAGCGGTTTTGGGGGGTCCCGGGGCGGTTTTTGGGGGTCCCGGGTCCGGGGGGGGTCGCGGCACCACCGGAACCGCTCGGCGGCCCCGGGGCCGCCCCCAAGATGGCGGCAGCGGAAGAGGCGTGGCTACGTCACGGAATGGGCGTGGCCAAAGCGCTCAACAACCAATGAGAGCGCGTTTAGGGCGGAGCGGCGGGGAAATGTGGGCGTGGTTTACTTTTGATTGACGTGAGCTCCGCGTCTCCCATTGGTTGGCGGGCGGAGTGGGCGTGGCTTAACCCGGAGGGGGAATGGGCGTGGTTTCCATGGGGAGGGGCGGAATCGGCGGCTCTGATTGGTCGGCGGGACAGGAAGGGGGCGTGGCCGGAAGCGGAAGCGCCGGGAGCGGAATGGAGGAGGAGGAGGAGGAGGCGGCGGCGGGTGGGAGGGTGAGGCCTCCCCTCCCCCACCCCCGGGACCCCCCTCATTGTCACCTCCCCCACCTTGATTGTCACCTCCCCTTTGTCATTGTCACCTCTCCTGTGATTGTCACCTCCCCCCTCTGTCACCTCTCCTGTGATTGTCACCTCTCCTTTGGTTGTCACCCCACCTCTGTCACCTCTCCTCTGATTGTCACCTCCCCTGTGATTGTCACCTCTCATTGTCACCTCCTCTCTGATTGTCACCTCTGCTTTGGTTGTCACCCCCTCTCTGTCACCTCTTCTCTCATTGTCACCTCTCCTGTGATTGTCACCTCCCCTCTGATTGTCACCTCTCCTCTCATTGTCACCTCTCCTGTGATTGTCACCTCTCCTCTGATTGTCACCTCCCCCTCTCTGATTGTCACCTCTCATTGTCACCCTCTCCCCTCTCATTGTCACCTCTCCTCTCATTGTCACCTCTCCTGTGATTGTCACCTCTCCTCTCTGATTGTCACCCCCCCTCCTTGTCACCTTTTCTCTCATTGTCACCTCTCCTGTGATTGTCACCTCTCATTGTCACCTCCCCTCTGATTGTCACCTCTCCTGTGATTGTCACCTCTCATTGTCACCTCCCCTCTGATTGTCACCTCCCCCCCTCTCATTGTCACCTCCCCTCCCCCATTGTCACCTCCCCTCCTTCCCCCGGGTGTCACCGCGTTGGGTGGGGGGTGGTGACAGTGACAGTGACAGTGACAGGGACAGTGATGGTGACAGTGACAGGTGATGGTGACAGTGACGGTGACAGTGACGGTGATGGTGACAGGTGACAGACAGTGACAGTGGCAGGTGACAGGGACAGTGACAGGTGATGGTGACAGTGACAGGGACAGGGACAGTGATGGTGACAGTGACAGGTGATGGTGACAGTGACAGTGACAGTGACGGTGACAGGTGACAGACAGTGACAGTGGCAGGTGACAGTGACAGGGACAGTGACAGTGACGGTGACAGTGACAGGTGACTGGTGACAGACAGTGACAGTGGCAGGTGACAGTGACAGGGACAGTGACAGTGACGGTGACAGTGACAGGTGACTGGTGACAGACAGTGACAGTGGCAGGTGACAGGGACAGTGATGGTGACGGTGACAGGTGACAGTGACAGGTGACTGGTGACAGACAGTGACAGTGACAGGGACAGGGACAGTGATGGTGACGGTGACAGGTGACAGACAGTGACAGTGACAGTGACAGTGACGGTGACAGTGACAGGTGACAGGTGACAGACAGTGACAGTGGCAGGTGACAGGGACAGTGACAGGGACAGGGACAGTGACAGTGACGGTGACAGTGACAGTGACGGTGACAGTGACAGTGACAGGTGACAGGGACAGTGACAGTGACAGTGACAGTGACAGGTGACAGGGACAGTGATGGTGACAGTGGCAGGTGACAGGGACAGTGACAGCGGTGGGGGTGACAGGGGGGTGACAATGGTGGTGGCACTGATGGGGTGGCGATGGTGACCCAGTGATGGTGACACGGTGACGGTGACACAGTGACAGTGACAGTGACACAATGACAGTGACACAGTGACAATGACACAGTGATGGTGACACAGTGACAGTGACACAGTGACACAGTGACACAGTGACAGTGACACAGTGACACAGTGACAGTGACAGTGACACAGTGACAGTGACACAGTGACCCGGTGACGTGGTAGCAGTGACACAGTGACGGTGACAGTGACGGTGACACGGTGCCAGTGACACGGTGACAATGACACAGTGACGGTGACACAGTGCCAGTGACCCAGTGACAGTGACACAGTGACACAGTGACAGTGACACAGTGACACTCATGCTGACACGGTGACACAGTGACAATGAGCCAGTGCCGGTGACACAGTGCCGGTGACGGTGACACGGTGACACGGTGATAGTGACACAGTGCCAGTGACACTGATGGTGACACAGTGACAGTGACACGGTGACACTCATGGTGACACGGTGACACGGTGATGGTAACACAGTGACAGTGACACAGTGACAGTGACACAGTGACAGTGACACAGTGACAGTGACACAGTGACGGTGACGGTGACACGGTGACGGTGACACAGTGACAGTGACACAGTGACAGTGACACAGTGACAGTGACAGTGACAGTGACACAGTTACAGTGACACAGTGACAGTGACACAGTGACAGTGACACAGTGACGGTGACACAGTGACGGTGACACAGTGACAGTTACAGTGACACAGTGACAGTTACAGTGACAGTGACACAGTGACGGTGACAGTGACAGTGACACAGTGACACAGTGACAGTGACACAGTGACACAGTGACAGTGACACAGTGACAGTGACACAGTGACACAGTGACGGTGACACAGTTACAGTGACACAGTGACAGTTACAGTGACAGTGACACAGTGACGGTGACACAGTGACAGTGACACAGTGACAGTGACAGTGACACAGTGACAGTGACACAGTGACGGTGACACAGTGACAGTGACACAGTGACAGTGACAGTGACAGTGACACAGTTACAGTGACACAGTGACAGTGACACAGTAACAGTGACACAGTGACGGTGACACAGTGACGGTGACACAGTGACAGTTACAGTGACACAGTGACAGTGACACAGTGACAGTGACACAGTGACAGTGACACAGTGACGGTGACAGTGACAGTGACACAGTGACACAGTGACAGTGACACAGTGACAGTGACACAGTGACAGTGACACAGTGACGGTGACACAGTGACGGTGACACGGTTACACGGTGACGGTGACGATGACGGTGACACGGTGACGGTGTTGGTGCCGCTGACCCCGTGTCCCCCCGGTGTCCCCAGGTGTTGCTGGCCCTGCCCGGGGTCGCTGTCCCCGTGTCCCTCCCCCCACGGCCGCTGAGGGGAAACCTCCGAGTGCTGAGGGGGGTGAGACTGGGAGAGACTGGGAGGGACTGGGAGAGACTGGGAATGGGACTGGGATAAACTGGGATAAACTGGGATGGACTGGGATAAACTGGGAGAGACTGGGATAAACTGGGATAAACTGGGAATGGGACTGGGATAAACTGGGATAAACTGGGATAAACTGGGAGTGGGACTGGGAGAGACTGGGAGAGACTGGGAGAGACTGGGAGGGACTGGGATAAACTGGGATAAACTGGGATGGACTGGGATAAACTGGGATGGACTGGGATAAACTGGGATAAACTGGGATGGACTGGGAGAGACTGGGAATGGGACTGGGATAAACTGGGATAAACTGGGAATGGGACTGGGAGAGACTGGGAGAGACTGGGATGGACTGGGATAAACTGGGATAAACTGGGAATGGGATAAACTGGGATAAACTGGGATAAACTGGGATAAACTGGGATGGACTGGGATAAACTGGGAATGGGATAAACTGGGATAAACTGGGATAAACTGGGAGAGACTGGGATAAACTGGGAATGGGACTGGGAGAGACTGGGAATGGGACTGGGATAAACTGGGATAAACTGGGATAAACTGGGAGGGACTGGGAGGGACTGGGGGGGACTGGGATAAACTGGGATAAACTGGGAATGGGATAAACTGGGATAAACTGGGATAAACTGGGATAAACTGGGATGGACTGGGATAAACTGGAAATGGGATAAACTGGGATAAACTGGGATAAACTGGGAGAGACTGGGATAAACTGGGAATGGGACTGGGAGAGACTGGGAATGGGACTGGGATAAACTGGGATAAACTGGGATAAACTGGGAATGGGACTGGGATAAACTGGGATAAACTGGGATAAACTGGGAATGGGACTGGGATAAACTGGGATAAACTGGGAATGGAACTGGGAGAGACTGGGAGAGACTGGGAATGGGACTGGGAGAGACTGGGATAAACTGGGATAAACTGGGAATGGGATAAACTGGGATAAACTGGGATAAACTGGGAATGGGATAAACTGGGAATGGGACTGGGATAAACTGGGATAAACTGGGAATGGGACTGGGATAAACTGGGAATGGGACTGGGATAAACTGGGATAAACTGGGAATGGAACTGGGATAAACTGGGATAAACTGGGAATGGGACTGGGATAAACTGGGATAAACTGGGATAAACTGGGAGGGACTGGGAGGGACTGGGGGGGACTGGGATAAACTGGGATAAACTGGGAATGGAACTGGGAGGGACTGGGAATGGGACTTGGAGGGACTGGGAGGGACTGGGAGGGACTGGGGGGGAACTGGGAGGGAACTGGATAAACTGGGATAAACTGGGATGGACTGGGAAGGGAACTGGGGGGAACTGGGATGAACTGAGAGGGAACTGGGATGGGACTGGAATAAACTGGGATGGACTGGGATGGACTGGGAGGGACTGGGATAAACTGGGAGAGACTGGGAATGGGACTGGGGGGGATTGGGATGGGACTGGGAGCAACTGGAAGGGACTGGGAGGGAACTGGGGAGGACTGGGGGAACTGGGATGGACTGGGATAAACTGGGATAGACTGGGGTGAACTGGGATGGGATTGGGATGGACTGGGAGGGGATTGGGATAAACTGGGATAGACTGGGATAGACTGGGAGGGACTGGGAGGGACTGGGATAAACTGGGAGGGACTGGGAGGGACTGGGAGGGACTGGGATGGACTGGGATAAACTGGGATGCACTGGGATAAACTGGGATAAACTGGGAGGGGACTGGGATGGGCAACCATTGGTCCATACTGGTTTATACTGGTCTGTACTGGTTTATACTGGTCCATACTGGTTTATACTGGTTTATACTGGTTTATACTGGTCCGGACTGGTTTATACTGGTTTATACTGGTTTATACTGGTCCGGACTGGTTTATACTGGTTTATACTGGTCCATACTGGTTTATACTGGTCCGTACTGGTTTATACTGGTCTATACTGGTTTATACTGGTCCGTACTGGTTTATACTGGTCCATACTGGTCCGTACTGGTTTCTGGCAGCCGCAGGACCTGGTGCTGCAATGGGAACCCCTGGAGGGGCCCTGGGAGCCCCCCGGTGACGCGGTGAGAGCCCAAAAATCCCAAAATCCCCCCAAAAATTCCCCAAAATCCCCAAAATCCCCCAAAATCCCCCAAAATTCCCAAAATTCCCCAAAACCCCCCAAAATTCCCCCAAAATCCCCCAAAATTCCCAAAATCCCCCAAAATCCCCCCAAAATTCCCCCAAAATCCCCCAAAATTCCCAAAATTCCCCAAAATCTTCCCAAAATCCCCCCAAAAATTCCCCAAAATCCCCAAAATCCCCCAAAATCCCCCAAAATCCCCAAAATCCCCCAAAATCCCCCAAAATTCCCAAAATTCCCCAAAACCCCCCAAAATCCCCCAAAATCCCCCCAAAATTCCCCCAAAATCCCCCAAAATTCCCAAAATTCCCCAAAATCCCCCAAAATTCCCAAAATTCACCAAAATCCCCCAAAATTCCCCAAAAAATTCCCCCAAAATTCCTCAAATCCTCCCCCCAAAATTCCCCAAAATCCCCCCAAATTCCCCAAAATTCCCCAAAATCCCCCCAAAATCCCCAAAATTCCCTAAAATTCCCAAATTTCCCCCCCAAAATCCCCAAAATTCCCCAAAATCCCCCAAATTCCCCAAAATCTTCCCAAAATTCCCCAAATCCCCCCAAATTCCCCAAAATCTTCCCAAAATTCCCCAAATCCCCCCAAATTCCCCAAAATCCCCCAAAATTCCCCCAAAATTCCCCCCAAAATTCCCCCAAAATTCCTCAAATCCTCCCCCCAAAATTCCCCAAAATCCCCCAAAATCCCCCAAAATTCCCAAAATTCCCCAAAATCCCCCAAAATTCCCCAAAACCCCCCAAGATCCCCCAAAATCCCCCAAAATTCCCCCAAAATCCCCAAAATCCCCCAAAATCCCCCAAAATCCCCCAAATCCTCCCAAAAATCCCCCAAAATTCCCCAAAAAATTCCCCCAAAATTCCCCCAAATCCTCCCCCCAAAATTCCCCAAAATTCCCCAAAATTCCCCAAATCCCCCAAATTCCCCAAAATCTTCCCAAAATTCCCCAAATCCCCCAAAATTCCCCAAAATTCCCCAAAATCCCCCCAAAATCCCCCCAAAATCCCCTAAAATTCCCAAATTTCCCCCCCAAATTCCCAAATTTTCCCCAAAATTCCCCCAAAATTCCCAAATTTTCCCCCAAAATTCCCAAATTTTCCCCAAAATTCCCGAATTTCCCCAGGACCCCCCTGACCCCGGCTTCGAACCCGACTGGGCCGTGCTGAGCCCCCCCCGGCCCCGCCCGGATCCCGGTACCCAAATCTGGAATTTCGGGAAAATTTGGGGGAAAATTTGGGATTTTGGGGAAAAAATTGGATTTTGGGGGAAAATTTGGGATTTGGGGAAATTTTGGGGAATTTTTGGGGATTTTGGGGAATTTTGGGGGATTTTTTTTATTTTTGGGGGATTTTTTTTGGATTTTTGGGGGAAATTTTGGGGGAGAATTTGGGATTTTGAGGAATTTTGGGGGAATTTTTGGGGGAAAATTTGGGATTTTGAGGAATTTTTGGGATGATTTGGGGGGATTTTTTTTGGATTTTTGGGGGGAATTTTGGGGAATTTTTGGGATTTTTTTTTGGATTTTTGGAGGAAATTTTGGGGGAGAATTTGGGATTTTGAGGAATTTTGGGGGATTTTGGGGAATTTTGGGGGAGAATTTGGGATTTTGAGGGATATTTGGGGTGATTTTGGGGAGATTTTGGGGGATTTGGGGAGATTTGGGGAATTTTGGGAGATTTTGGGAAATCTGAGGAAATTTTGGGGGAGAATTTGGGATTTTAGAGGGATTTTAGGGAGTTTTGGGGGAATTTGAGGAATTTTGGGAAATTTGGGGGGATTTGGGGAATTTTGGGGGAATTTTGGGGCATTTTGGGGGATTTTGGGAGATTTTAGGGAATTTTGGAGGATTTGGGGGGGATTTTGGGAATTTTTGGGGGAAATTTGGGGGAATTTTTTGGGATTTTTGGGGGAAATTTTGGGGGAAAATTTGGGATTTTGAGAAATTTGGGGGAATTTTGGGGGATTTGGGGAATTTTAGGGGGATTTTTGGGGGATTTTTGGAGATTTTGGGGGATTTGGGGTTTTTGGGGATTTTTGGAGATTTTGGGGAATTTTTCTGGGTTTTGGGGTTTTTGGGGGGAATTTGGGGGGGATTTTAGGGAATTTTGGTTTTTTTTTTATTTTCGGGGATTTTGGAGGAGAATTTGGGATTTTGGGTAGAAAAATTGGGATTTTGGGAAATTTGGGGGAATTTTGGGGGGATTTTTTGGGGGATTTTGGGGGGATTTTTGTGGATTTTGGGGAATTTTGGGGGAAATTTTTTTGGGATTTTTGGGAATTTTTGGGGGGATTTTGGGGGATTTTTGGGGGGATTTTTGGGGGGATTTTTGTGGATTTTGGGGAATTTGGGGGGAATTTTTTGGGGATTTTTGGGAATTTTTGGGGGGAATTTGGGGGATTTTTTTTGGAATTTTGGGGGAGAATTTGGGACTTTGAGGAATTTGGGGGAATTTGGGGGGATTTTGGGAATTTTAGGGGGATTTTGGGGGGATTTTTGGAGATTTTGGGGGGATTTTGGGGAATTTTTCTGGGATTTGGGGTTTTTTGGGGGGGAATTTGGGGGGATTTTAGGGAATTTTGGGGATTTTTTGGGATTTTTTGGGGATTTTTGGGGAGAATTTGGGATTTTTTGGGATTTATGGGATTTTGGGAGGATTTTTAGGGTTTTTGAGGGGGTTTTAGGGGATTTTAGGGAATTTTGGAGGGGATTTGGGGAGTTTTGGAAAAATTTGGGATTTGGGGAAATTTTGGGGACTTTTTTGGGATTTCGGGGGAGTTTGGGGGGATTTTTGGGGGGGGATTTGGGATTTTGGGGGGGATTTTGGAGGAATTTTGGGGACTTTTTTGGGATTTTGGGGGAAAAATCGGGATTTTGGGAAATTTGGGGGGAATTTGGGGGAAAAATTGGGATTTTGGGAAATTTTGAGGAATTTTGGGGGATTTTAAGGGATTTGGGGATTTTTGGGGGGGATTTGGGGGATTTTTTGGGCCATTTCTGGGCCATTTTTTTTCCCATTTTTGGCCATTTTTTGGGCCATTTCTGGGCCGTTTTTTTCCCATTTTTTGGCCGATTTTCCCCATTTTTTCCCTGTTTTTCCCCATTTTTGTGCCATTTCTCCCCATTTTCCGTCTGTCCATGTCCGTCTGTCCAACTTTGGGCCATTTTTGGGCCATTTTTTGCCCTTTTTGCTCCATTTCTGGGTCGTTTTTTCCCATTTTTTTCCGTTTTTTGTCATTTTTTTCCCATTTTTTTCTATTTTTTTCCTCATTTTCCATCCATCCATGTCCGTCTGTCCCACTTTGGGCCATTTTTTCCCTTTTTTGGGCCATTTTTTCCCATTTTTGGGCCATTTTTTCCCATTTTTGGGTCATTTCTGGGCTGGTTTTGGGCCATTTTTGGCCATTTTTGGGCCATTTTTTTCCCATTTTTGGGTCATTTTTGGGCCATTTTTTCCCATTTTTTTGCCGTTTTTTCCCATTTTTTCCCCTTTTTTCCCATTTTTTTGCCCTTTTTTCCCATTTTGTGCCGTTTTTCCCCATTTTCCATCTGTCCATGTCTGTTTATCCAACTTTGGGCCATTTTTGGGCCATTTTTTGCCATTTTTGGTCCATTTCTGGGTCATTTTTTCCCATTTTTGGGCCATTTTTTGCCATTTTTTGGTCATTTTTTTGCCGTTTTTTCCCCGGTTTTTTGCCATTTTTTCCCATTTTTTTTGCTGCTTTTTCCAATTTTTTTGCCGTTTTTTCCCATTTTTTTGCCGTTTTTTCCCTTTTTTTTTGCTGTTTTTTCCAATTTTTTTGCCATTTTTTCCCATTTTTTTGCCGTTTTTTCCCATTTTTTTGCCGTTTTTTCCCATTTTTTTGCCGTTTTTTCCCATTTTTGTGCCGTTTTCCCTCATTTTCCGTCTGTCCCTCAGGTTGGGCCGGGGGTTTCTCGCTGGCCCTGGGGGAGCTGCGGGGGCTGCGCCGGGGCCCCCCCGGGCTGAGCCCCCCCTTTCTGCTGCTGCTGCCCCGGGACGGGGGTCCCGCCCCTCCCCCCCTGCACCTCCCCCGGGGGGGGCTCCGGAAAATCCGACGGGTCTTGGGATCCCGCCTGCGCCCGTGAGTAACACCCCGAAAACACCCCAAAACACCCCGAAAACACCCCAAAAACAGCTTGAAAACAGCCTGAAAACACCCCAAAAAACAGCCTGAAAACTGCCCAAAAACAGCCTGAAAACTGCCCCAAAACAACCCCAAAACAGCCCAAAAAACAGCCTGAAAACAGCCCCAAAACAGCCTGAAAACAGCCCAAAACCAGCCTGAAAACAGCCCCAAAATAGCCCAAAAAACAGCCTGAAAACAGCCCAAAAACAGCCCGAAAACCACCCTGAAAACAGCCCAAAACCAGCCTGAAAACAGCCCAAAAACAGCCCAAAAACAGCCTGAAAACAGCCCGAAAACAGCCCAAAAAACAGCCTGAAAACTGCCCCAAAACAACCCCAAAACCAGCCTGAAAACAGCCCCAAAACAGCCCGAAAACAGCCCGAAAACAGCCTCAAAACAGCCCAAAAACCAGCCTGAAAACTGCCCCAAAACACCACCAAAACAGCCCAAAAAACACCCTGAAAACAGCCTGAAAACAGCCTGAAAACTGCCCAAAACCAGCCTGAAAACAGCCCAAAAAACAGCCTGAAAACTGCCCAAAAACAGCCTGAAAACAGCCCAAAACCAGCCCGAAAACAGCCTGAAAACAGCCCAAAAACCAGCCTGAAAACAGCCCGAGAACACCCCAAAAACAGCCTGAAAACTGCCCCAAAACACCCTGAAAACAGCCCAAAAACACCCTGAAAACAGCCCAAAACCAGCCTGAAAACAGCCCCAAAACAGCCCAAAAAACACCCTGAAAACTGCCCCAAAACAACCCCAAAACAGCCCAAAAACCACCCTGAAAACAGCCCAAAAACAGCCCAAAAACAGCCTGAAAACAGCCTGAAAACAGCCCAAAACCAGCCTGAAAACAGCCTGAAAACAGCCCGAAAACAGCCCCAAAACACCCCAAAAACAGCCCAAAAAAAACCCCAAAACACCCAAAAAACCAGCCCGAAAACAGCCCGAAATTACCTCAGATCCCTCCCCGAAAACACCCCAAAATTACCTCAGATCCCTCCCCAAAACAGCCAAAAAACACCCAAAAAATAGCACTGAGACCCCTCCCCAAAAACACCCCGAAAACACCCCAAAAACAACCCAAAAACACCCTGAAAACACCCAAAACCACCCCCAAAAACAGCCCAAAAAACACCTGAAAAACAGCCCCAGAACACCCCAAAAAACAGCCCAGAAACACCCCAAGAACACCCCAAAAACACCCCAAAAACAGCCCAAAACCGCCCTGAAAACAGCCCAAAACCAGCCCTAAACACCCCCAAAAACACCCTGAAAACAGCCCAGAAACACCCAACAATAGCATTGAGACTCCTCCCCAAAAACACCCCAAAAACACCCCGAAAAACAGCCAAAAAACAGCCCGAAAACACCCCCAAAAACACCCTGAAAACAGCCCAAAATTACCCCCAAAAACACCCCAAAACCACCCCAAAAACCCCCAACAATAGCACTGAGACCCCTCCCCGAAAACAGCCCAAAAACAGCCAAAAAACACCCCAAAAACAGCTCGAAAACACCCCAAAAACAACCCAAAACACCCCAAAAAACAGCCCGAAAAACACCCCAAAAACACCCGGAAATTACGTGAGACCCCTCCCCAAAAACACCCCCAAAACACCCCAAAACAACCCAAAACACCCCAAAGAACAGCCCAAAAAACACCCCAAAAACAGCCCAAAACCAGCCCAAAAACATCTCAGACCCCTCCCCAAAAACACCCCAAAAAACCCCAAAAACAGCCCCAAAACCAGCCCCAAAACACCCCAAAAACACCCCAAAAACACCCCCAAAATTATCTCAGACCCCTCCCCGAAAACACCCCAAAAACAGCCGAAAACACCCTGAAAACAGCCCAAAAACAGCCCAAAATATCCCTGAGACCCCTCCCCAAAATATCCCTGAGACCCCTCCCCAAAATATCCCTGAGACCCCCCAAAAACAGCCCAAATATCCCTGAGACCCCTCCCCAAAAACAGCCCCAAAACACCCCGAAAACAGCCCAAAATTACCTGAGACCCCTCCCCAGAATCCCAGAGACCCCTCCCCAAATTTCCCATCCCAAATCCCAGAGACCCCTCCCCAAATTCTGCCCCCCAAAATCCCAGAGACCCCTCCCCAAATTCCTGAGACCCCTCCCCAAATTCTGCCCCCCAAAATCCCAGAGACCCCTCCCCAAATTCTTCCCTCCCCAAATTTCGAGACCCCTCCCCAAATTTTGGGGTCCCCCCCCAAATTTTGGGAGACCCCTCCCCGAATTTTGGGGTCCCCTCCCCGAATTTTTGGAGACCCCTCCCCAAATTCCCCACCCCAAAATCCCAGAGACCCCTCCCCAAAATCCCAGAGACCCCTCCCCAAATTCCTCCCTCCCCAAATTCCAGTGCCCCCACCCCAAAATTTCGAGACCCCTCCCCGAATTTTGGGGTCCCCCCCCCGAATTTTGGGGTCCCCCCCCCGAATTTTGGGGTCCCCCCGCCCGGAATTTTTGGAGACCCCTCCCCAAATTCCCCGCAGGTGTCCTGGGGACCCCCGGCTGCTGCTCCTGGCGACCCCCGAGGACCCCCCCGAGACCCCCCCCGAGCCCGGCCTGGTCACTGTGAGTGACCCCCAAAATATGGGGAGGGGTCCCCGAAATTTGGGGGGTCCCTAAAACTCGGGGGGACCCCAAAATAGGGGGGGAGGGACCCCAAAATATGGGGGGGGTCCCCAAAATTTGGGGGGTCCCCTAAATATGGGGGGGGTCCCTAAAATTTGGGGAGAGTCCCAAAATATGGGGAGGGGTCCCCAAAATTTGGGGGGGTCCCTAAAATTTGGGGGGGTCCCCAAAATTTGGGGGTGGTCCCTAAATGTGGGGGGGGTCCCTAAAATATGGGGGGTCCCTAAAATATGGGGGGGTCCCTAAAATATGGGGGGGTCCCTAAAACATGGGAGGGGTCCCCAATTATGGGGAGAGGTCCCCAAAATTTGGGGGGGTCCCAAAAATTTGGGTGGGTCCCCAAATATGGGGGGGGTCCCTAAAATATGGGGGGGGGTCCCAAAATTCGGGGAGACCCCAAAATGTGGGGGGGGGTCCCTAAAATTTGGGGGGGGTCCCTAAAATTTGGGGGGGTCCCCTAAATGTGGGGGGGTCCCTAAAACATGGGGAGTGTCCCTAAAATTTAGGGGGGGGTCCCTAAAATTGGGGGGGTCCCCAAAATTTGGGGGGGGTCCCCAATTATGGGGGGGTCCCCAATTATGGGGGGGGTCCCCAAAATCCCGGGAGACCCCAAAATATGGGGGGAGGGACCCCAAAATTTGGGGGAGGGGTCTTAAGGGTGGGGGTTGAGGGGGATTTTGGGGGGTCCTGAGGGGGTTTGGGGTCATTTTTGGGGGGTCCTGGGGGGGATTTTGGGGGTCCCGGGGATGTTTTTGGGGGTCCTGGGGGATTTTTGGGGGTCCCAGATCGGTTTTTGGGGTTCCCGGGGTGATTTTTGGGGGTCCCGGGGGTGATTCTGGGGGTCCCGGGGGTGTTTTTGGGGGTCCCGGGGGTGTTTTTGGGGGTCCCAGGGCGATTTTTGGGGTTCCTGGGGTGATTTTTGGGGGTCCCAGGGTGTTTTTGGGGGTCCCGAGGGGTTTTTGGGGGTCCCAGGGTGATTTTTGGGGTTCCCGGGGTGATTTTTGGGGGTCCCGGGGGTGATTCTGGGGGTCCCGGGGGTGTTTTTGGGGGTCCCGAGGGTGTTTTTGGGGATCCCGGGGGAGTTTTTGGGGGTCCCAGGGCGATTTTTGGGGGTCCCAGGGTGATTTTTGGGGTCCCGGGGGTGTTTTTGGGGGTCCCAGATCGGTTTTTGGGGTTCCCGGGGTGTTTTTGGGGGTCCCAGGGTGATTTTTGGGGGTCCCAGGGCGATTTTTGGGGGTCCCAGGGTGAACTTTGGGTGTCCCGGGGGTGTTTTTGGGGGTCCCGAGGGGTTTTGGGGGGTCCCGGGGGGGTTTTGGGGTTCCTGGGGTGATTTTTGGGTATCCCAGGTCGGTTTTTGGGGGTCCCGGGGATGTTTTTGGGGGTCCCAGGGTGATTTTGGGGGTCCCGGGGTGATTTTGGGGTCCCGGGGGTGTTTTTGGGGGTCCCAGGGTGTTTTTGGGTGTCCCAGGGATGTTTTTGGGGGTCCCAGGGTGTTTTTGGGGGTCCCGGGGGTGTTTTTGGGGGTCCCGAGATCACTTTTTGGGGTTCCCGGGGTGGATTTTCGGGGTCCCAGGTCGGTTTTTGGGGGTCCCGGGGTGTTTTTGGGGGTCCCGGGGGTGTTTTTTGGGGTCCCAGGGGTGTTTTTGGGTGTCCCGAGATGATTTTTGGGGGTCCCGAGATGATTTTCGGGGGTCCCAGGTCGGTTTTTGGGGGTCCCAGGGCAGTTTTTGGGGGTCCCGGGGGGGGTTTTGGGGGTCCCAGGGTGAACTTTGGGTGTCCCGGGGGTGTTTTTGGGGGTCCTGGGGGATTTTTGGGGGTCCCAGGGTGTTTTTGGGGGTCCCAGGGTGATTTTTTGGGGGTCCCGAGATCACTTTTGGGGTTCCCGGGGTGGATTTTGGGGGTCCAGGGTGATTTTTGGGTGTCCCGGGGGTGTTTTTGGGGGTCCCAGGGTGATTTTGGGGGGTCCCGAGGGGTTTTTGGATGCCCCGAGATGATTTTTTGGGGGTCCCAGGGTGATTTTGGGTGTCCTGGGGGTGATTTTTGGGGGTCCCAGGGCTGTTTTTGGGGGTCCCAGGGTGAACTTTGGGTGTCCCAGGTCGGTTTTTGGGTGTCCCGGGGGTGTTTTTGGGGGGTCCTGGGGGAGTTTTTGGGGGTCCCAGGGTGATTTTTGGGGGTCCCAGGGCGATTTTTGGGGGTCCCAGGGTGATTTTTGGGGTCCCGGGGGTGTTTTTGGGGGTCCCAGATCGGTTTTTGGGGGTCCCAGGGTGATTTTTGGGGTCCCGGGGGTGTTTTTGGGGGTCCCTGGGATGTTTTTGGGGGTCCCAGGGTGATTTTGGGGGTCCCAGGGTGATTTTGGGTGTCCCGTGAGTGTTTTTGGGTGTCCCAGGGTGATTTTGGGGGTCCCAGGGTGTTTTTGGGGGTCCCAGGGATGTTTTTGGGGGTCCCAGGGTGTTTTTGGGGGTCCCGGGGGTGTTTTTGGGGGTCCCGAGATCACTTTTTGGGGTTCCCGGGGTGGATTTTCGGGGTCCCAGGTCGGTTTTTGGGGGTCCCGGGGTGTTTTTGGGGGTCCCGGGGGTGTTTTTTGGGGTCCCAGGGGTGTTTTTGGGTGTCCCGAGATGATTTTTGGGGGTCCCGAGATGATTTTCGGGGGTCCCAGGTCGGTTTTTGGGGGTCCCAGGGCAGTTTTTGGGGGTCCCGGGGGGGGTTTTGGGGGTCCCAGGGTGAACTTTGGGTGTCCCGGGGGTGTTTTTGGGGGTCCTGGGGGATTTTTGGGGGTCCCAGGGTGTTTTTGGGGGTCCCAGAGTGATTTTTTGGGGGTCCCGAGATCACTTTTGGGGTTCCCGGGGTGGATTTTGGGGGTCCCAGGGTGATTCTTGGGGGTCCCGGGGGTGTTTTTGGGGGTCCCAGATCGGTTTTTGGGGTTCCCGGGGTGATTTTGGGGGTCCCAGGGGTGTTTTTGGGGGTCCCGAGATGATTTTTGGGGGTCCCAGGTCGGTTTTTGGGGTCCCGGGGGTGTTTTTGGGGGTCCCGGGGGTGTTTTTGGGGGTCCCAGGGTGATTTTGGGGGGTCCCGAGATGATTTTTGGGGGTCCTAGGGTGATTTTTGGGGGTCCCAGGGGTGTTTTTGGGGGTCCTGGGGGATTTTTGGGGGTCCCAGGGTGATTTTGGCGGTCCCAGGGTGTTTTTGGGGGTCCCAGGTCGGTTTTTGGGTGTCCCGGGGGTGTTTTTGGGGGTCCCAGGGGTGTTTTTGGGGGTCCCGGGGGTGTTTTTGGGGGTCCCAGGGTGATTTTTGGGGGTCCCGGGGATGTTTTTGGGGGTCCCAGGGGTGTTTTTGGGTGTCCCGGGGGTGTTTTTGGGGGTCCCAGGGGTGTTTTTGGGGGTCCCGGGGATGTTTTTGGGGGTCCCGGGGGTGTTTTTGGGTGTCCCGGGGGTGTTTTTGGGGGTCCCAGAGCGATTTTGGGGGTCCTGGGGGTGTTTTTGGGGGTCCCGGGGATGTTTTTGGGGGTCCCGAGGGTGTTTTTTGGGGTCCCGGGGGTGTTTTTGGGGGTCCCGGGGTGGATTTTGGGGGTCCCGAGGGTGTTTTTTGGGGCCCCAGAGCGATTTTGGGGGTCCCAGGGTGATTTTTGGGGGTCCCAGGGTGATTTTTGGGGGTCCCAGGGCGATTTTTGGGGGTCCCAGGGTGAACTTTGGGTGTCCCGGGGGTGTTTTTGGGGGTCCCGGGGATGTTTTTGGGGGTCCCGGGGGTGTTTTTGGGGGTCCCGGGGTGGATTTTGGGGGTCCCGAGGGTGTTTTTTGGGGCCCCAGAGCGATTTTGGGGGTCCCAGGGTGTTTTTGGGGGTCCCGGGGGTGTTTTTGGGGGTCCCGGGGGTGTTTTTGGGGGTCCCAGGGCGATTTTTGGGGTCCCAGGGTGTTTTTGGGGGTCCCGGGGGTGATTTTGGGTGTCCCAGGGGTGATTTTTGGGGGTCCCGGGGGTGTTTTTGGGGTCCCTGACCCCCCAAATCCCCCCAGCGGCTGCTGCAGGGTCCCTACGCCGCCACCCTGGGGGGGCTCAGCCGCCTTTTGGGGGGGCCCCGGGGGGAGACCCCCGAGCCCGAGCCCCCCTTCGAGGTCCTCACCTGCGTGAGTGGGCGGGGCTTAAAGGGGCGGGGCTTAAAGGGGCGGGGCTTAAAGGGGCTGTGTTGGAGTGGGTGGGGCTTAAAGGGGCGGGGCTTAAAGAGGGCGGGGCTTAAATGGGCTGTGTTGGAGTGGGCGGGGCTTAAAGGGGCGGGGCCTAAAGATGCTGTGCTGGAGTGGGCGGGGCTTAAAGGGGGCGGGGCTTAAAAGATGCTGTGCTGGAGGGGCGGGGCTTAAATAGGAGGGGCAGAGGGGGCGGGGCTTAAAGAGGCTGTGCTGGAGTGGGCGGGGCTTAAAGGGGCGGGGCTTAAAGAGGCTCTGCTGAGTGGGCGGGGCTTGAAGGGGCGGGGCTTAAATGGGCTGTGTTGAGTGGGCGGGGCTTGAAGGGGCGGGGCTTGAATTGGCTGTGTTGGAGTGGGCGGGGCTTAAAGGGGCGGGGCTTAAAATGCTGTGCTGAGTGGGGAGCTTAAAAGGGGCGTGGCTTACAGGGGGCGTGGCTTCGGGGGGTGGCTTGGAGGGGCGGGGCTTAAAGAGGGCAGGGCTTAAAGGGGCGGGGCTTAAAGGGGGCGGGGCTTAAAGATGCTGTGCTGGAGTGGGCTGGGCTTAAAGGGGCGGGGCTTAAATATTCTGTGCTGAGTGGGCGGGGCTTATATGGGCGGGGCTTAAAGGGGCGAGGCCGGAGACGGCGGAGCTTAAAGGGGCGGGACTTAAAGGGATGGGCGTGGCTTAAGGGGCGGGGCTTAAGGGGGCGTAACCAGAGTGGGCGGGGCTTAAATGGGAGGGGTCAGAGGGGGCGGGGCTTAAAGGGGGCGGGGCCGCCAGGGGGGATTTGGGGGGATTTTGGGGGGTTTGGGGGGTTTGGGGGGAAATTTGGGGGGTCCTAAATGGGGCTGGGGGGGTTTGGGGCAGTTTTGGGGAGGTTTTGGGGAGTTTGGGGGGATTTGGGGAGGTTTTGGGGGATTTTGGGGAGGTTTTGGGGGGATTTGGGGGGTCCTAAGCGGGATTTGGGGGAGTTTGGGGGGTCTTAAATGGGGCTTGGGGGGGTTTGGGGAGTTTGGGTGGATTTGGGGAGGTTTTGGGGGTTTTGAAGGGGATTTTGGGGCGATTTTTGAGGGGTTTGGGGGGGATTTTGGGGGGATTTTGGGGGGTTTTGGGGAGGTTTGGGAGGGTTTTGGGGGATTTGGGGAGGTTTTGGGGGGATTTGGGGGGATTTTGGGGGAGGTTTTTGGGATTTTGAAGGGAACTTTGGGGGGTTTTGGGGGGTTTGGGGAGGTTTTGGGGAGTTTGGGGGGAGTTTGGGGGATGTTTGATGGATTTTTAGGAGGTTTTGGGGGGATTTTGGGAAGTTTTGGGGCATTTGAAGGGGTTTTGGGGGGATTTTGGGGAGGTTTTTGGGGTTCTGAAGGGGATTTTGGGGGATTTGTGGCAGTTTTGGGGAGGTTTAGGGGGAGTTTGGGGGGATTTTGGGGAGGTTTTGGGGTTTTTGGAAGGAGATTTTGGGGGGATTTGGGGAGGTTTTGGGGGGGGTTTGGGGGGTTTTGGGGAGGTTTGGGAGGGGTTTGGGGGTTTTGAAGGAAATCTTGGGGGGATTTGGGGAGGTTTTAGGGGTTTTGAAGGGGATTTGGGGCGATTTTGGGGGGTTTTGGGGAGGTTTGGGAGGGTTTTGGGGAGGTTTGGGGGGATTTTGGGGGGATTTTGGGGAGGTTTGGGGGGATTTGGGGCAGTTTGGGGAGGTATGGGAGGGGTTTGGGGAGGTTTGGGGGTATTTTGGGGGTTTTGAGGGAAATTTGGGGAAGTTTTGAGGAGATTTTGGGGGTTTTGAGGTGGATTTGGAGAGGTTTTGGGCGATTCCGGAGATCTCGCGATATTTGGGGGCGGGATTTCAGTGGGGGCGTGGCTTAATCGGCCCCGCCTCTTTCAGGTGACGTTGGGGCCCCGCCCCTCCCCGGTTCGGGGCTCGCCATTGGCTGGCGCGGATTGGGGGCGTGGCCTGGACCCGGAAGTGCTGCGGGAGCGAATCTTCCGCGGGGTGAGGGGCGGGGCCAGGGGTGGGACCCCAAAATTGACCCCAAAATTGACCCCAAAATTGACCCCAAAACCTCTCAGCCACCCTAAATGTCCCCAAATATCCCCCAAATGTCCCCAAAAATCCCAAAAGGTTCCCGAAATGTCCCCCCATGACCTCCAAATCCTCCAAATCTCCCCCAAATGACCCCAAATCTCCCCCAAATGGCCCCAAAATGCCCCAAAATCTCCCCAAAACGTCCCCAAACATCCCTAAAATCCTTTAAATCTCCCCCGAATGACCCCAAATGTCCCCAAAATCCCTCAAATCTCCCCCAAATGACCCCAAAAATCCCCCAAATCTGTCCAAAAATGCCCCAAATCTCCCCCAAATGGCCCCAAAATCCCTTAAATTTCCCCCAAATCTCCCCCAAATGGCCCCCAAATCTCCCCTAAACGACCCCAAAACTCCCAAAAAATCCCCCAAATCTTCCCAAAAAGTCCCTAAATGCCCCCCAAAGTCCCAAATCTCCCCAAAATCCACGAAATCTCTCCCAAAATCCCCCAAAATCTCTCCAAATCCCCCCCCAAATCCCCCCAAAATCCCCCAAAATCCCCAAAAATCCCCAAAATCCCCCCAAAATCCCCCAAAATCCCCCCCAAAATCTCCTCAAAATTCCTCCAAATCCCCCCAAATCCCCCCAGAATCCCCCAAATCTCCCCAAAAAATCCCAAAATCCCCCCAAATGACTCCAAAATCCCCCAAATCCCCCAAATCTCCCCCTAAATCCCCCAAAATCCCCCCATAAATCCCCCAAATCTCCCCAAAAAAATCCCAAAATCCTCCAAAATCTCCCCAAATCCCCCCAAAATCCCCCCAAAATCCCCAAAAATCGCCAAAAATCCCCAAAAATCTCCCCATAAATCCCCAAAATCCCCCAAATCCCCCAAAATCTCCCCATAAATCCCAAAATCCTCCAAAATCTCCCCAAATCTCCCCAAAATCCCCAAAAATCCCCAAAAATCCCCAAAAATCTCCCCCAAAATCCCCCAAATTTCCCCCAAATCCCCCAAAATTCCCAAAATCCCCCAAAATCCCCCCAAAATCCCCCAAATTTCCCCCAAATCTCCCCAAATCCCCCAAAAATCCCCCCAAAATCTCCCCCTAAATCCCCCAAATCTCCACAAAAAAATCCCAAAATCCCCCAAAATCCCCCCATAAATCCCCCAAATCTCCCCAAAAAAGTCCCAAAATCCTCCAAAATCTCCCCAAATCCCCCCCAAATCCCCCCAAAATCCCCAAAAATCCCTAAAAATCCCCAAAATTTCCAAAATCCCCCAAAATCTCCCCAAATTTCCCCCAAATCCCGCAAAACCTCCCCATAAATCCCCCAAAATCTCCCAAAATCCCCCCAAAATCCCTCCAAAATCTCCCCCAAAATCCCCCAAAATCTCCCCATAAATCCCCCAAATCTCCCCAAAAAAATCCCAAAATCCCCCAAAATCTCCCCAAATCCCCCAAATCCCCCCAAAATCCCCCAAAATCTCCACATAAATCCCCCAAATCTCCCCAAAAAAACCCCAAAATCCCCCAAAATCTCCCCCAAAATCCCCCAAATCTCCCCCAAAAAATCCCCAAATCCCCCAAAATCTCCCCAAATCCCCCCCAAATCCCCCCAAAATCCCCAAAAATCCCCAAAAATCTCCCCCAAAATCCCCCAAATTTCCCCCAAATCCCCGAAAATCTCCCAAAATCCCCCAAAATCCCCCAAAAATCCCCCCAAAATCTCCCCCTAAATCCCCCCAAATCTCCCCCAAATCCCCCCAAAATCCCCCCAAAATCCCCCAAATTTCCCCCAAATCCCCCCAAAATCCCCCCAAATCTCCCCCTAAATCCCCCAAATCCCCCCAAAATCCCCCAAATCTCCCCAAAATCCCCAAAAATCTCCCCCAAAATCACCAAAAATCCACAAAAATCCCCCCATAAATCCCCTAAATCTCCCCCAAAATCCCCCAAAATCTCCCCAAATCCCCCCAAAATCCCCCCAAAATCCCCCAAATCCCCCCAAAATCTCCCCAAAATCCCCAAAAATCGCCAAAAATCCCCAAAAATCTCCCCATAAATCCCCCAAAATCCCCCAAATCCCCCCCAAATCTCCCCAAAAAATCCCAAAATCCCCCCATAAATCCCCCAAATCTCCCCAAAAAAACCCCAAATCCCCCAAAATCCCCCCAAAATCCCCCAAAATCTCCCCCTAAATCCCCCAAATCCCCCCAAAATCCCCAAATCCCCCAAAAATCCCCCCAAAATCTCCCCCTAAATCCCCCAAATCTCCCCAAAAAATTCCAAAATCCCCCAAAATCCCCCCCCAAATCCCCCCAAAATTCCCCAAATCCCCCCATAAATCCCCCAAAATTCCCAGAATCCCCCAAAATCCCCCCAAAATCCCCCCATAAATCCCCCAAATCCCCCCAAAATCCCCCAAAATCCCCCAAAATCTCCTCCAAAATCCCCCAAAGTCTCCCCAAATCCCCCCAAAAATCCCCAAAAATCCCCAAATTTCCCCCAAATCCCCCCAATTTCCCTCCGTGTCCGTCTGTCCGTCCGCTCCAGGGTTTGAGCTGCGAGGTTCGGGCTCGGGGCTGGCGGCTCCTGCTGGGGCTGGAACCGGGGGGGGACCCCCAGAGACCCCCGGGGAGCCCCAAAATCGCCCCGGGGACCCCCAAGGGCCAGAGGTGAGCGGGGAAAGGGGGGGGGGAGGGGCTGGGGGGGTTTTGGGGGGTCCTAAATGGGGTTTGGGGGGATTTTGGGGGGTCCTAAAGGGGATTTTGGGGGGTTTGGGGGGTCCTAAATGGGGTTGGGGGGGGTTTGGGGGAGATTTAGGGGGGTCCTAAGGGGGATTTGGGGGAGTTTGGGGGGGTTTGGGGGGTCCTAAGGGGGTTTGGGGTGATTTTGGGGGGTCCTAAAGGGGGTTTGGGGTGATTTTGGGGGGTTCTAAGGGGATTTTGGGGGGGGTTTGGGGGGTCCTAAATGGGGTTTGGGGGATTTTGGGGGGATTTGGGGGGTCCCAAGGGGGGTTTTGGGGGGGGTTTGGGGGGGTCCTAAATGGGGTTTGGGGGATTTTGGGGGGATTTGGGGGGTCCTAAGGGGTGGTTTGGGGGGGCTGAGGGGGGTTTGGGGGTCCTAAAGGGGGTTTGGGGGATTTTGGAGGAGTTTGGGGGGTCCTAAGGGGTGGTTTGGGGGGATTTTGGGGGGATTTGAGGGGTCCTAAGGGGGTTTGGGGGTCCTAAAGGGGGTTTGGGGGATCCTAAGGGGGTTTTGGGGGGTCCTAGGGGAGGGTTTTGGGGAGTTTGGGGGGTCCTAAAGGGGGTTTGGGGGGATTTTGGGGGGGTTTGGGGGGTCCTAAGGGGGGTTTGGGGGGGTTTGGGGCAGATTTGGGGGGGTCCTAAGGGGGTTTGGGGGGTCCTAAAGGGGGTTTGGGGTGATTTTGGGGGGTCCTAAGGGGATTTTGGGGGGGGTTTGGGGGGTCCTAAATGGGGTTTGGGGATTTTGGGGAGGTTTTGGGGAGATTCGGGGGGTCCTAAGGGGGATTTGGGGGGGTTTGGGAGGGTTTGGGGGTCCTAAATGGGTTTTGGGGGATCCTAAAGGGGGTTTGGGGTGATTTTGTGGGGTCGTAAGGGAGGTTTTGGGGGGTTTGTGGGGTCCTTAAGGGGGTTTGGTGTGATTTTGGGTGGTTTTGGGGGGATTTGGGAGGATTTAGGGGGTCCTAAATGGGTTTTGGGGGGTCCTAAGGGAGGTTTTGGGGGATTTGGGGGTTTCTAAATGGGGCTTGGGGTGATTTTGGGCTGGTTTTGGGGTTCCCAAGCAGTTTTTTGGGGTTCCAGGGCAGTTTTTTGGCTGTTTTGGGGGTTCTTGAGCAGTTTTTTGGGGTTCCAGAGCAGTTTTTTGGCTGTTTTTGGGGTTCCTGAGCAGTTTTTTGGCTGTTTTTGGGGTTCCTGAGCAGTTTTTCGGGGTTCCAGATATGTTTTTTGGCTGTTTTTGGGGTTCCTGAGCAGTTTTTTGGGGTTCCAGAGCAGTTTTTGGGGTTCCAGAGCAGTTTTTGGGGTTCCAGGGCAGTTTTTTGGCTGTTTTTGGGGTTCCAGAGCAGTTTTTGGGGTTCCAGGGCAGTTTTTTGGCTGTTTTTGGGGTTCCTGAGCAGTTTTTTGGGGTCCCAGAGACATTTTTTGGCTGTTTTTGGGGCTCCAGAGCAGTTTTTTGGGGTTCCCGAGCAGTTTTGGGGGTTCCAGAGCAGTTTTTTGGGGTTCCAGAGCAGTTTTTTGGGTGTTCCAGAGCAGTTTTTTGGCCGTTTTTGGGGTTCCTGAGCAGTTTTTTGGGGTTCCAGAGCAGTTTTTTGGGTTTCCAGAGACGTTTTTGGCTGTTTTTGCGGTTCCTGAGCAGTTTTTGGGGTCCCAGATAAATTTTTTGGCTGTTTTTGGGGGTTCCTGAGCAGTTTTTTGGGGTTCCAGAGACATTTTCTGGCTGTTTTTGGGGTTCCTGAGCAGTTTTTTGGGGTTCCAGAGCAGTTTTGGGGGTTTCTGAGCAGTTTTTTGGGGTTCCAGGGCAGTTTTTTGGCTGTTTTTTGGGTTCCTGAGCAGTTTTTTGGGGTTCCAGAGACATTTTTTGGCTGTTTTTGGGGTTCCAGGGACGATTATTTCCGGATGAAGCTCCAGTGGCGCTCGCTGAGCCCGGGGCAGCTGCGGAGGAACAAAATCCTGAGGGGGTACCAGGAACAGCTGGGTGAGAGCCCAAAACCGACCCAAAACTACCCCAAAACTGACCCAAAATTACCCCAAAACTGACCCTAAAATTACCCTAAAATTGCCCCAAAACTGACCCAAAATTACCCCAAAACTGACCCCAAAATTACCCTAAAATTGCCCCAAAACTGACCCAAAATTATCCCAAAAGTGACCCAAAATTACCCCAAAATTGCCCCCAAAACTGACCCTAAAATTGCCCCAAAACTGACCCAAAACTGACCCAAAATTGCCCCAAAAATGACCCAAAATTGCCCCAAAATTACCCCAAAACTGACCCTGAAACTGCCCCAAAATTACCCCAAAACTGACCCAAAATTACCCCAAAAGTGACCCAAAATTGCCCCCAAAACTGACCCAAAATTGCCCCAAAATTACCCCAAAACTGACCCAAAATTGCCCCCAAAACTGAACCAAAATTGCCCCAAAAATCCCCCAAAACTGACCCTGAAACTGACCCCAAATTATCCCAAAATTACCCCAAATTACCCCAAAACTGACCCCAAAACTGACCCAATATTGCCCCAAAACTGACCCAAAATTACCCCAAAATGACCCAAAAGTGACCCAAAGCTGACCCCAAAATTACCCCAAAAGTGACCCCAAAATTACCCCAAAATGGCCCCAAAAATTGACCCAAAACTGACCCAAAATTGCCCCAAAAGTGACCCAAAATTACCCCAAAATTACCCCAAAATCCTCCAAAATTTCCAAACTTCCCCCAAAAATCCCTGAAAATCCCCCCAAATTCCCCAAAATTCCCCCAAAATTCCCAAAATTCCCAAAATCCTCCCAAAATCTCCCCCAAATCTCCCCCAAATCCCAAAAATTCCCCAAAATCTGCCCAATAATTCCCAAAAATGCCCAAAAATCCCCCAAAATCCCAAAAATCATCAAAAAAATTCCAAAAATCCCCCAAAATTCCCCCAAAATTCCCCAACTACCCCAAAAATCCCCCAAAATTCCCCAAATCCTCCCAAAATCTCCCCAAAATCTCCCCCAAATCCCCAAAATTCCCCAAAATCCACCCAAAAATTCCCAAAAATGCCCCAAAATCTCCCAAAATCCCCCAAAAATCCCAAAAATCATCAAAAAAATTCCAAAATTCCTCCAAAATTCCCCCAAATTATCAAAAATAAAAAAAAATCCTCCAAAATTCCCCAAAATCCCCCAAAATCCCCAAAAATTCCCCAAAACCCCCCAGAAATTCCCCAAAATCTCCCAAAACTCCCAAAAATGCCTCCAAAATTCCCAAAAATTCCCCAAAAATCCCACAAAATTCCCAAAATTCCCCAAATCCTCCCAAAATCTCTCCAAAATCTCCCCCAAATCCCCAAAATTCCCCCAAATCCGCCCAAAAATTCCCAAAAATGCTCCAAAATCTCCCAAAAATCCTGAAAATCATCAAAAAAATTCCAAAATTCCCCCAAAATTCCCTCAAAATTCTCAAAAATAAAAAAATTCCCCAAAATTAAAAAAAATTCTCCAAAAATCAAAAAAATTCCCCAAAATTCCCCAAAATCTCCCAAAATTCCTCCAGAATCTCCCAAAAATCCCCCCAAAATTCCCCAAAATCCCCAAAAATCCCTGAAAATTCCCAAAACTCCCCCAAAATCCCTGAAAATCCCCCCAAAATCCCCCCAAAATTCCCAAACTTCCCCAAAAATCCCCAAAAATTCCCAAAATCCTCCCAAAATCTCCCCAAAATCTCCCCCAAATCCCCAAAATTCCCCAAAATCCACCCAAAAATTCCCAAAATTCCCCCAAAAATCCCTAAAAATTCTCCCAAAATTCTCAAAAATAAAAAAAAAATCCTCAAAAATAAAAAAAAAAAAATCCCCAAAATTCCCCAAAATTTTCCAAAATTCCCAAAATTCCCAAAATTCCCAAAATTCCCCCAAATCTCCCCCCAGAGCGGGACCTGGCCCGGAGCCCCCCCTCGGTTCCCCCCTCGCTGCTCCGCGATGTTCTCATGACCTTCTGCATGTTCAACTTCGACCTCGGTGAGTTTTGGGGAATTTTGGGAATTTTTGGGAATTTTTGGGAATTTTGGGAATTTTTTTGGAATTTTTAGGGATTTTTTGGGAATTTTTTGGGATTTTTTGGGGATTTTTTGGGGATTTTTTGGGGGTTTTTTGGGATTTTTTGGGGATTTTGAGGGGGATTTGAGGTGCACTCATGACCTTCTGCATCTTCAACTTCGACCTCGGTGAGTTTCAGGGAATTTTTGGAATTTTTGGGAATTTTGGGAATTTTTTTGGGATTTTTTGGGAATTTTTTGGGAATTTTTTGGGAATTTTTTGGGGATTTTTTGGGATTTTTTTGGGTTTTTTGGGGATTTTTTGGGGGATTTTTTGGGGATTCGAGGTGTCCTCATGACCTTCTGCATGTTCAACTTCGACCTTGGCGAGTTTTGGGGAATTTTGGGAATTTTTGGGAATTTTGGGAATTTTTTTGGGAATTTTTGGGGATTTTTGGGGAATTTTTTGGGATTTTTTTGGGGAATTTTTTGGGGCATTTTTTGGGATTTTTTGGGATTTTTTTGGGGATTTTTGGGGGGTTCGAGGTGTCCTCATGACCTTCTGCATGTTCAACTTCGACCTCGGTGAGTTTCAGGAATTCCAGGAATTTCTGGAATTTTTGGGGAATTTTTGGGAATTTTTTGGGAATTTTTAGGGATTTTTTGGGAATTTTGGGGGATTTTTTTGGGTTTTTTGGGGATTTTTTGGGGTTTTTTGGGGATTTTTTTGGGGATTTTTGGGGGGATTCGAGGTGTTCTCATGACCTTCTGCATGTTCAACTTCGACCTCGGTGAGTTTCAGGGAATTCCAGGAATTTTTGGGAATTTTGGGAATTTTTGGGAATTTTTTGGGAATTTTTGGGGGAATTTTTTGGGATTTTTTTGGGATTTTTTGGGGCATTTTTTGGGTTTTTTGGGGATTTTTTGGGATTTTTGGGGATTTTTTGAGGGGATTTTGGGGGGGATTCGAGGTGTCCTCATGACCTTCTGCATGTTCAACTTCGACCTCGGTGAGTTTTGGGGAATTTTGGGAATTTTTGGGAATTTGGGGAATTTTTTGGGAATTTTTGGGAATTTTTTGGGAATTTTTTGGGATTTTTTGGGGATTTTTGGGGGATTTTTTTGGGGAATTTTTGGGATTTTTGGGGGATTTTTGGGGGGATTTGAGGGGTCCACGTCGATCTCAGGGATTTTTGGGAATTTGGGGAATTTTTTGGGAATTTTTGGGAATTTTTAGGGGGAATTTTTTGGGAATATTTTTGGGAATTTTTGGGGGAATTTTTGATGATTTTTGGGAATTTTGGGGAATTTTTTGGGAATTTTTTGGAATTTTTGGGGAATTTTTTGGGAATATTTTTGGAATTTTTCGGGGAATTTTTGATGATTTTGGGGAATTTTTTGGGGAATTTTGGGGAATTTTTTGGGAATTTTTTGGGAATATTTTTGGGAATTTTTGGGGAATTTTTGATGATTTTTGGGAATTTTTGGGGGGAATTTTTGGGGAATTTTTTTGGAATTTTTTGGGAATATTTTTGGAATATTTGGGGAATTTTTGATGATTTTTGGGAATTTTTTTGGCAGTTTTTTGGGAATTTTGGGGTTTTTTGGGGGAATGTTTTGGGAATATTTTTGGAATTTTGGGGGGAATTTTTTATTATTTTGGGGAATTTTTGGGGGAATTTTTTGGGATTTTTTTGGGAATATTTTTGGAATTTTGGGGGAATTTTTGATGATTTTGGGGAATATTTTGGGGAATTTTTGGGGAATTTTGGGAATTTTGGGGGAATTTTTTGGGAATTTTTGGGGAATTTTTTGGGGAATTTTTGATGGTTTTTGGGAATTTTGGGGGGAATTTTTTGGGATTTTTTTGGAATATATTTGGGAATTTTTGGGGAATTTTTTGGGAACTTTTTGGGAATTTTTTGGGAATATTTTTGGAATTTTTGAGGGAATTTTTGGTGATTTTTGGGAATTTTTTCGGGAATTTTGGGGGAATTTTTGGGAATTTTTTTGGAATTTTTTGGGAATATTTTTGGAATTTTTTGGGGAACTTTTGATGATTTTGGGGAATATTTTGGGGAATTTTTTGGGAATTTTGGGAATTTTTTGGGAATTTTTTTTTGAGTTTTTGGGGAATTTTTGGGGGAATTTTTGATGATTTTTGGGAATTTTTTGGGGAATTTTTTTAGAATTTTTGGGAATATTTTGGGGAATTTGGGGGGGAATTTTTGATGATTTTGGGGAATATTTTGGGGAATTTTTTGGGAATTTTGGGGAAATTTTTTGAAATTTTTAGGGAATATTTTTGGGAATTTTGGGGAATTTTTGATGATTTTTGGGAATTTTTGGGGAATTTTTGGGAATTTTTTGGGAATTTTTTGGGAATATTTTTGGAATTTTTGGGGGAACTTTTGATGATTTTGGGGAATATTTTGGGGAATTTTTTGGGAATTTTGGGAATTTTTGGGAATTTTTTGGGAATATTTTTGGGAATTTTGGGGGGAATTTTTGATGATTTTTGGGAATTTTTGGGGGGAATTTTTAGGGGGAATTTTTTGGGAATTTTGGGGGTTTTTTTGGGAATGTTTTGGGAATATTTTTGGGAATTTTGGGGGGAATTTTTGATAATTTTTGGGAATTTTGGGGGGAAATTTTTGGGATTTTGGGTAGAAAATCGGATTTTTTGGGGGGTAAATGTTAATTTTGGGGGGATTTTGGGGGATTTTGGGGTGGAAAATTTGATTTTTGGGGTGAAAAAAAATGGATTTTTGTGTAGAAAAATGAGATTTTTTTGGGGGGAAATGGGATTTTTTTGGAAAAATGGGATTTTGGGGTAAAAAATCGGATTTTTTGGGGGGAAATGTTAATTTTGGGGGGATTTTGGGGGATTTTGGGGTGGAAAATTGGGATTTTGGGGTAGAAAATCGGGATTTTTTTGGGAAATGTTAATTTTGGGGGATTTGGGGGTGGAAAATTGGGATTTTTGGGTGAAAAAATTGATTTTTGGGGTGAAAAAAATGGATTTTTGTGTAGAAAAATGAGATTTTTTTTGGAAAAATGGGATTTTGGGGTAGAAAATCGGGATTTTGGGTTAAAAAATTTGATTTTTTGGGGGGAAATGTTAATTTTGGGGGATTTTGGGGTGGAAAATCGGGATTTTGGGGTGAAAAAATGGATTTTTGGGGTGAAAAAATGGATTTTTGTGTAGAAAAATGAGATTTTTTGGGGGAAAATGGGATTTTGGGGTAGAAAATCGGGATTTTTTTGGGAAATGTTAATTTTGGGGTGATTTTGGGGTTTTTTGGGGTCTCCCAGGGTACGTGAGGGGGATGAGCGAGGTCCTGACCCCCCTGCTCAGCGTCAGCCCCGAGGAGGTCGAAGCTTTCTGGGCTTTCTGCAGCCTCATGGAGATGGTGGTGAGGAATTCCCAAAATTTGGGGGGAAATCCCAAAAATCTGGGGGGAAAATTCCCAAAATTTGGGGGGGAAAATCCCAAAAATCCGGGGGGAAAATCCCAAAAATTGTGGGAGAAAATCCTGAATTTTGGGGGAAAATTCCCAAAATTTTGGGGGGAAAATTCCCAAAATTTGGCGCGAAAATCCCAAAAATTGTGGGAGAAAATCCGGAATTTTGGGGGAAAATTCCCAAAATTTTGGGGGGAAAATCCCAAAATTTCGGGGGGGAAATCCCCCAAAAATCCGGGGGGAAAATCCCGAAATTTGGGGAGAAAATCCTGAATTTTGGGGGAAAATTCCCAAAATTTTGGGGGGAAAATCCCAAAATTTCGGGGGGAAAATCCTGAATTTTGGGGGGGAAAATCCTGAAATTTTTGTGGAAAAATCCCAAAATTCCGAGGGGGAAATCCCAAAAATGAGGGGGGGAAATCCGGGGGGAAAATTCCCAAAATTTGGGGGTGAAAATCCCAAAATTTCGGGGGGAAAATCCTGAATTTTGGGGGGGAAAATCCCAAAATTTGGGGGGAAAAATTCCCAAAATTTGTGGGGAAAATCCCAAAAATCCGGGGGGAAAATTCCCGAAATTTGGGGGGAAAATCCTGAATTTTGGGGGGGAAAATCCCAAAATTTGGGGGGAGAATCCCAAAAATCCGGGAAAAAAATCCCAAAATTTGGGGGAAAATTCCCAAAATTTTTTGGGGAAAATAACAAAAATTTGGGGGGGAAAATCCTGAAATTTGGGGGGAAAATCCCAAAAATCCGGGGGGAAAATTCCCAAAATTTGGGGGGAAAATCCCAAAAATCCGGGGGGAAAATTCCCAAAATTTGGGGGGGAAAATCCCAAAAATTGTGGGAGAAAATCCTGAATTTTGGGGAAAAATTCCCAAAATTTAGGGGGGAAAATCCTGAATTTTGGGGGGGAAAATCCCAAAATTTGGGGGGGAAAATTCCCAAAATTTGGGGGGGAAAATCCCAAAAATCCGGGGGGAAAATCCCAAAAATTGTGGGAGAAAATCCCAATTTTGGGGGAAAAATCCCAAATTTGGGGGAAAATTCCCAAAAATCGGGAAAAAATCCCAAATTTTGGGGGAAAATTCCCAAAATTTGGGGAAAAATTCCCAAAAATTGAGGGAAAATCCCAAATTTGGGGGGAAAAATCCCTAAATTTTGGGGGAAATTCCTAAAAATTGAGGGAAAACTCCCAAAAATTAAGGAAAAATCCCAAATTTGGGGGGAAAAATTCTTAAAAATTGGGAAAAAAATCTCAAATTAGGGGGAAAAATTCCAAATTTGGGGGAAAATCCCAATTTTGGGGGAAAAATCCCAAAATTTGGGGAAAAATTCCAAAAATCGAGGGAAAATCCCAAATTTGGGGGGAAAAATCCCAAAATTTGGGGAAAAATTCCCAAAAATTGAGGGAAAATCCCAAATTTTGGGGGAAAATTCCCAAAATTTGGGGAAAAATTCCCAAAAATTGAGGGAAAATCCCAAATTTGGGGGGAAAATCCCAAAATTTGGGGAAAAATTCCCAAAAATTGAGGGAAAATCCCAAATTTGGGGAGAAAAATCCCAAAATTTGGGGGGAAATTCCTAAAAATTGAGGGAAAACTCCCAAAAATTAAGGAAAAATCCCAAATTTTGGGGGAAAAATTCTTAAAAATAGGGAAAAAAATCTCAAATTTGGGGGAAAATTCCCAAAAATTGGCAAAAAATCCCAAATTTGGGGGAAAATTCCCAAAATTTGGAAAAAATCCCAAATTTGGGCAAAAAATCCCAAAAATTGGGAAAAAATCCCAAATATTGGGGGGAAAAATTCTTAAAAATTGGGAAAAAAATCCCAAATATTGGGGAAAAATCCCCAAAATTGGGGGAAAATCCCAAATTTGGGGGAAAATCCCGAATTTGGGGGAAAATCCCAAATTTCTCTCGGTGTTTCCCCCCCCAGGGTGAGAATTTCGGGCCGGGGCTGAAGAGGAAACTGGGAGAACTGGGAGCACTGGTGCGAGTGGTGAACCCCGGGCTGAGCCCCCTGCTGGGTGAGAATCACAACATTTGGGGGGAAAAAACAAAATTTTGGGAAAAAATCACAAAGTTTGGGGGGAAAAATTCAAAATTTGGGAAAAAAAACACCAAAAATTGGGAAAAAATAGCGAAAATTGGGGGGAAAAATTCAAAATTTGGGGAAAAAAAATAGCGAAAATTGGGGGGAAATAGCAAAAATTGGGGGAAAAAAATCAAAATTTGGGGGGAAATCCAAAAATTTGGGGGAAAAAAAACCAAAAATTGGGGGAAAATAGCGAAAATTGGAGGGAAAAATTCAAAATTTGGGAAAAAAAATAGCGAAAATTGGGGGAAAATAGCAAAAATTGGGGGGAAAAATTCAAAATTTGGGGGGAAATCCAAAAATTTGGGGGAAAAAAACCCAAAAATTGGGAAAAAATAGCGAAAATTGGGGGAAAAAACTCAAAAATTGGGGTGAAAATTCAAAATTTGGGAGAAAAACCCAAAAATTGGGGGAAAATAGCAAAAATTGGGGGGAAAAATTCAAAATTTGGGAAAAAAACCCCAAAATTGGGAAAAAATAGTGAAAATTGGGGGGAAAAATTCAAAATTTGGGAAACAACCCCAAAAATGGGGAAAAAACCCAAAAATTTGGGAAAAAACCCCAAAAATTTGGGAAAAACAATGAAAAAATGGGAAAAAAAAAGAAAAAATGTGAGGGAAAAAACCCAAAAAATGAGAAAAAAATCCCAAAAAATGGGAAAAAAATCCCAAAAAATGGAAAATCCCAAATTTGTGTCTGGGAGGGGCTCAGGGACCCCAAAAATGGGGAAAAAACTCAAAAATTTGGGAAAAACAATGAAAAAATGGGGAAAAAAAATCCAAAAAATGGGAAAAAAAAAAAACCCAAAAATGGGGGAAAAAGTCCCTAAAAATTTGGGAAAAAATAAAAAAAAAAAGGGAAAAAATTCCCAAAAAAGGGAAAACTCCAAATTTGTGTCTGGGAGACACAAATGGGGAAAAAACCCAAATATTTGGGAAAAAAATCCCAAAAGATTTGGGAAAAACAATGAAAAAATGGGGAAAAAAACCCAAAAATGGGAGAAAAAAACCCCCAAAAAATGGGAAAAAAATCCCAAAAAATGGGAAAAAATCCCAAAACCAGGAAAATCCCGAATTTGTGTCTGGGAGGGGCTCGGGGACCCCAAAAATGGGGAAAAAACCTGAAAATTTGGGAAAAAATCCCAAAAATTTGGGAAAAACAGTGAAAAAATGGGGAAAAAAACCAAAAAAATGGGAGAAAAAAAACCCCAAAAAATGGGAAAAAAATCCCAAAAAATGGGAAAAAATCCCAAAACCAGGAAAATTCTGAATTTGTGTCTGGGAGGGGCTCAGGGACCCCAAAAATGGGGAAAAAACCCAAAACTTTGGGAAAAAATCCCAAAAATTTGGGAAAAACAATGAAAAAATGGGGAAAAAAAACAAAAAAATGGGAGAAAAAAAACCCAAAAAATGGGAAAAAAATCCCAAAAAATGGGAAAAAATTCCCAAAAAATGGAAAATCCCAGATTTGTGTCTGGGAGGGGCTCGGGGACCCCAAAAATGGGGAAAAAACCCAAAAATTTGGGAAAAACAATGAAAAAATGGAGAAAAAAAAATCCAAAAATGGGAGAAAAAACCCCAAAAAAATGGGAAAAAAATCCCCAAAAATGGGAAAAAATCCCAAAAAATGGGAAAAATTCTCAAAACCAGGAAAATCCCAAATTTTTTGTCCCCCCAGAGGCGCGGGGGCCCCGCAGGTGCTGCTCCCAGTGGCTCCAGTTCAGGTTCCAGCGGCAACTGGGATTGGAGGGGACGCGACGGCTCTGGGAGGTACCGGGGGAGTTGGGGGATTTTGGGATCATTTGGGATTTTTTGGGATTTTTTGGGATCATTTGGGATCTTTTGGGATTTTTGGGGGTTTTTTGGGAATTTTTGGGGATTTTTTTGGGATTTTTTTGGGATTTTTTGGGATTTTTGGGGGATTTTTTGGGGGATTTTTGGGGGATTTTTGGGGATTTTTTGGGGAATTTTTGGGATTTTTGGGGGAATTTTTGGGGAATTTTTGGGATTTTTTGGGATCATTTGGGATCATTTGGGACTTTCTGGGATTTCTTGGGATTTTTTGGGATTTTTGGAGATTTTTTGGGAATTTTGGGGGATTTTTTGGGAAGTTTTGGGATTTTTTGGGCAATTTTTTTTTATTTTTTGGGATTTTTGGAGATTTTTTTGGGGATAATTTGGGATTTCTTGGGATAATTTGGGATTTGGGGGATTTTTTTGAGATTTTTTGGGATTTTGGGGGAATTTTGGGGGATTTTTTGGATTTTTTTTTTATTTTTGGGTGGATTTTTTGGGGATTTTGGGGCATTTTTGGGGATAATTCGGGATTTTTTGGGATGTTTTGGGATTTCTTGGGGATTTGTTGGAATAGTTTGGGATTTAGGGGACTTTTTGGGGATTTTTTTGAGACTTTGGGGTATTTTTTGGGATTTTTTTCGGATTTTTTGGGACTTTTTGGGACTTTGGGGGGATTTTTTGGGATTTTTTTTAGTTTTGAGGGATTTTTTTATTTTGGGGGGGATTTTTGGGGATGTTTTGGCATTTTTGGGGGAATTTGTGGATATTTTGGGGATATTTTAGGATTTTGGGGAGTTTTTGGGGTCTTTTGGGGATTTTTTGGGGGGGATTTTGGGTATTTTGCGGTGTATTTTTTATTTTTGGGGGGGACTTTTTGGGGATTTTTTTGAGGATTTTTTGGGGTGTTTTTGGAATATTTTGGGATATTCTGGGGATTTTTGGGAGAATTTTTGGGACTTTTTTGGGATTTGGGGGGGAATTTTGGGGATTTTTTTGGGATAATTTGGGATTTTTTAATATTTTTGGGGGATTTTTTTTGTCGTTTTTCTGGGAATTTTGGGGGGATTTTTGGGAGGATTTTTTGGGGTGTTTTTGGGATATTTTGTAAAATTTTGGGATTTTTTAGGACTGTTTTGGGATTTTGGGGATTTTTTTGGGATATTTGGGATGTTTGGGGTTGTTTTGGGGAGGTTTTTTCCCATCCTGATGTCCCCAGATGTCCCCAGGTGTCCTCAGGTGTCCACAACCCTCTCCAGATGTCCCCAGGTGTCCCCAGGTGTCCCCAGGTGTCCCCAAGTGTCCCCAGGTGTCCCCAGGTGTCCCCAACCCTGTCCCTGCTGTCCCCAGGTGTCCCCAACCCTGTCCCTGATGTCCCCTGATGTCCCCAGGTGTGTCCCCAGATGTCCCCAGGTGTCCCCAACCCTGTCCTGATGTCCCCAGGTGTCCCCGTGTGTCCCCAACCTTGTCCCTGATGTCCCCAGGTGTCCCCAACCCTGTCCCTGATGTCCCCGGGTGCTCCCAGGTGTCCCCAGGTGTCCCCAGGTGTCCCCAGGTGTGTCCCCAACCCTGTCCCTGATGTCCCCTGATGTCCCCAGGTGTGTCTCCAACCCTGTTCTGGTGTCCCCAGGTGTCCCCAGGTGTGTCCCCAACCCTGTCCTGATGTCCCCAGGTGTCCCCGTGTGTCCCCAACCTTGTCCCTGATGTCCCCAGGTGTCCCCAGGTGTGTCCCCAACCCTGTCCCTGCTGTCCCCAGGTGTGTCCCCAGATGTCCCCAGGGTGTCCCCAACCCTGTCCTGATGTCCCCTGATGTCCCCAGGTGTGTCCCTAGATGTCCCCAGGTGTCCCCAGGATGTCCCCAACCCTGTCCCCTGCTGTCCCCAGGTGTCCCCAGGTGTCCCCAACCCTGTCCTGACGTCCCCAGGTGTCTCCAGGGTGTCCCCAGGTGTGTCCCCAACCCTGTCCTGATGTCCCCAGGTGTCCCCAACCCTGTCCCTGATGTCCCCTGATGTCCCCAGGTGTGTCCCCAACCCTGTCCCAGGTGTCCCCAGGTGTCCCCAACCCTGTCCCTGGTGCCCCCAGGTGTCCCCAACCCTGTCCTGATGTCCCCAGGTGTCCCCAGATGTCCCCAGGATGTCCCCAGGTGTCCCCAACCCTGTCCCTGGTGTCCGCAGGTGTTTCCAGGTGTCCCCAACCCTGTCCCTGCTGTCCCCAGGTGTGTCCCCAGATGTCCCAGGGTGTCCCCAACCCTGTCCTGATGTCCCCTGATGTCCCCAGGTGTGTCCCCAACCCTGTCCTGATATCCCCAGGTGTGTCCCAGATGTCCCCAGGTGTCCCCAGGTGTCCCCAGCCCTGTCCCTGATGTCCCCAGATGTCCCCAGGTGTCCCCAACCCTGTCCTGATGTCCCCTGCTGTCCCCAGGTGCTCTGGACGGGGCTGCCCTGCCCCAATTTCCACCTCTTGGTCACCTGTGCCCTCCTGGAGCTGCTCGGGGACAGCGCTGGGGACACCTGGGGACACCCTGGGGACACCTGGGGACACCCTGGGGACACCTGGGGACACCCTGGGGACAGCGACAGCGACGGGGACACGGCCCAGGGGGACATGGACAGCGAGGACAGCGACGGGGACAAGGTGGGGACACGGGGGGGACACGGAGGGACACAGGGGGGACACGGGGGGGACACGGGGGTGGGGTTGGGGACATCAGGATGGGGTTGGGGACAAGGTCAGGGACATCAGGACAGGGTTGGGGACACTGGGATGGGTTTGGGGACATCAGGATGGGGTTGGGGACACTGGGATGGGTTTGGGGACATCAGGATGGGGTTGGGGACATTGAGACGGGGCTGGGGACAAGGTGGGGACACGGGGGGGACACTGGGGTGGGGTTGGGGACATCGAGATGGGCTTGGGGACAGGGTTGGGGACATCAGGACAGGGTTGGGGACACTGGGGTGGGGTTGGGGACAAGGTCAGGGACATCAGGATGGGGTTGGGGACAGAGTTGGGGACACCAAGAAGGGTTTGGGGACATCAGGATGGGACTGGGGACACTGGAGTGGGGTTGGGGACACTGGGATGGGGTTGGGGACAAGGTGGGGACACAGGGGGGGACACTGGGGTGGGGTTGGGGACACTGGGGTGGGGTTGGGGACATCGGGATGGTCTTGGGGACAGGGTTGGGGACATCAGGACGGGGTTGAGGACACTGGGATGGGGTTGGGGACATCAGGACGGGGTTGAGGACACTGGGATGGGGTTGGGGACATCAGGGCAGGGTTGGGGACACGGTGGGGACATGGGGGGGGACACTGGGGGGGACACGGGGGGGACACCGGAGTGGGGTTGGGGACACTGGGATGGGTTTGGGGACATCAGGACAGGGTTGGGGACGCTGGGGTGGGGTTGGGGACAGAGTTGGGGACACCAATAAGGGTTTGGGGACATCAGGATGGGACTGGGGACACTGGGATGGGGTTGGGGACACTGGGATGGGGTTGGGGACGTGGTGGGGACATGGGGGGGACACTGGGGTGGGGTTGGGGACATCGAGATGGGCTTGGGGACAGGGTTGGGGACATCAGGACGGGGTTGGGGACACTGGGATGGGGTTGGGGACATCAGGGCAGGGTTGGGGACAAGGTGGGGACATGGGGGGACACAGGGAGGACACTGGGGTGGGTTTGGGGACATCAGGACAGGGTTGGGGACACTGGGGTGGGGTTGGGGACATTGGGACAGGACTGGGGACATTGGGGATGGGCTTGGGGACAGTTGGGGACACCAAGAAGGGGTTGGGGACATTGAGATGGGGTTGGGGACAGGGTTGGGGACACCAAGAAGGGTTTGGGGACATCAGGATGGGACTGGGGACACTGGGATGGGGTTGGGGACATCAGGACAGGGTTGGGGACAAGGTGGGGACAGTGGGGTGGGGTTTGGGGACATCAGGATGGGGTTGGGGACAGAGTTGGGGACACCAAGGAGGGTTTGGGGACATCAGGACAGGGTTGGGGACACTGGGATGGGGTTGGGGACGTCAGGACAGGGTTGGGGACACTGGGGATGGGGTTGGGGACGTCAGGACAGGGTTGGGGACACTGGGATGGGGTTGGGGACATCAGGGCAGGGTTGGGGACACTGGGGTGGCCCTGGGGACACCTGGACGGGGTTGGGGACACCAGGACAGGGTTGGGGACATTGGGGTGGCCCTGGGGACACCAGGATGGGGTTGGGGACACCAGGACGGGGTTGGGGACACCAGGACAGAGTTGGGGACACCAGGACGGGGTTGGGGACATCGGGGTGGCCCTGGGGACACCAGGATGGGGTTGGGGACACCGGGACAGGGTTGGGGACACCAGGACGGGGTTGGGGACATCGGGGTGGCCCTGGGGACACCAGGACAGGGTTGGGGACACCAGGACAGGGTTGGGGACACTGGGGTGGCCCTGCTGTCCCCAGGTGTCCCCTGTGGTGGCGCTGGAGGCGGGGGAGGTGCTGAGCAGGGCCGAGGGGATCTTCCTGCAGCTGGCGGCCACCACGGTGAGACCCCGGTGTCCCCAAATGTCCCCAAATGTCACCAAATGTCCCCAAATGTCACCAAATGTCACCAAATGTCCCCAAATGTCACCAAAATGACCCCAAATGTCAGCAAATGTCCCCAAATGTCACCAAAGTGTCCCCAAAGTGTCCCCAGAGGGATCTTCCTGCAGCTGGCGGCCACCACGGTGAGACCCTGGTGTCCCCAAATGTCCCCAAATGTCCCCAAATGTCACCAAATGTCCCCAATTGTCACCAAATGTCCCCAAATGTCACCAAATGTCCCCAAATGTCACCAAATGTCACCAAAGTGTCCCCAAAGTGTCCCCAGAGGGATCTTCCTGCAGCTGGCGGCCACCACGGTGAGACCCTGGTGTCCCCAAATGTCCCCAAATGTCACCAAATATCACCAAAATGACCCCAAATGTCACCAAATGGCCTCAAATGGCCCCAAATGGCCCCAGATGTCCCCAAGATGTCCCAAACTGCCCCAAAGTGACCCCAAAAGTGACCCAACCCCCCCCCAGGTGACCCCAGACTCCCCAAAAGTGACCCCAGAACCCTCCAGGTGACCCCAAAAGTGACCCCAGACCCCAAAAGTGACCCCAAAGTGACCCCAAAAGTGACCCCAGACCCCCCAAAATGACCCCAAAAGTGACCCCAGACCCCCCCAAAGTGACCCCCAGGTGTTCCCAGACCCCCCAGGTGACCCCAAAGTGACCCCAGACACCCCCGGGTGACCCCAGACCCCCCAAAGTGACCCCAGACCCCCCAGGTGACCCCAAAGTGACCCCAGACCCCCCCGGGTGACCCCAAAGTGACCCCAGACCCCCCCCGGGTGACCCCAAAGTGACCCCAGACCCCCCAGGTGACCCCAAAGTGACCCCAAAGTGACCCCAGACCCCCCCGGGTGACCCCAAAGTGACCCCAGACCCCCCCGGGTGACCCCAGACCCCCCAAAGTGACCCCAGACCCCCCAGGTGACCCCAAAATGACCCCAGACCCCCCCCGGATGACCCCAAAGTGACCCCAGACCCCCCCGGGTGACCCCAAAGTGACCCCAGACCCCAAAAGTGACCCCAAAGTGACCCCAAAAGTGACCCCAGACCCCCCCAAAGTGACCCCCAGGTGACCCCCAGGTGACCCCAAAGTGACCCCAGACCCTCCCAGGTGACCCCAAAAGTGACCCCAAAGTGACCCCAGACCCCAAAAGTGACCCCCAGGTGACCCCTGCCCCCCAGGTGACCCCAAAGTGACCCCAGACCCCAAAAGTGACCCCAAAAGTGACCCCAAAGTGACCCCAAAGTGACCCCAGACCCCAAAAGTGACCCCAAAAGTGACCCCAAAGTGACCCCAAAGTGACCCCAAAGTGACCCCAGACGCCCCAAAAGTGACCCCAAAAGTGACCCCAGACCCCAAAAGTGACCCCAGACCCCCCCAGGTGACCCCCAGGTGACCCCAGACCCCAAAGGTGACCCCAAAGTGCCCCCAGACCCCCCAGGTGACCCCAGACTCCCCAAAAGTGACCCCAGACCCCCCCAAAGTGACCCCCAAAAGTGACCCCGGACCCCAAAAGTGACCCCAAAGTGACCCCAGACCCCCCAAAAGTGACCCCAAAGTGACCCCAGACCCCCCAAAAGTGACCCCAAAGTGACCCCAGACCCCCCAAAATGACCCCAAAGTGACCCCAAAAATGACCCCAGACCCCAAAAGTGACCCCAAAGTGACCCCAGACCCCAAAAGTGACCCCAAAGTGACCCCAGACCCCCCAAAAGTGACCCCAAAAGTGACCCCAGACCCCAGAAGTGACCCCCAGGTGACCCCAGACCCCCAAAAGTGACCCCAGACTCCCCAAAAGTGACCCCAGACCCCCCCAAAGTGACCCCCAAAAGTGACCCCGGACCCCAAAAGTGACCCCGAAGTGACCCCCAGGTGACCCCAAAGTGACCCCAGACCCCCCCGGGTGACCCCCAGGTGCTCCCAGACCCCAAAAGTGACCCCAAAGTGACCCCAAAAGTGACCCCCAGGTGACCCCAGACCCCCCAAAGTGACCCCAGACCCCCCCAAAGTGACCCCCAAAGTTACCCCAGACCCCAAAAGTGACCCCAAAGTGACCCCAAAGTGACCCCAAAAGTGACCCCAGACCCCCCCAAAGTGACCCCCAGGTGACCCCCAGGTGACCCCAAAGTGACCCCAGACCCCCCTGGGTGACCCCAAAAGTGACCCCAGACCCCCCAAAATGACCCCAAAAGTGACCCCAGACCCCCCCAAAGTGACCCCCAGGTGTTCCCAGACCCCCCAGGTGACCCCAAAGTGACCCCAGACCCCAAAAGTGGCCCAAAAGTGACCCCAGGTGACCCCAGACCCCCCCAAAGTGACCCCCAGGTGACCCCAGACCCCCCCAAATGACCCCAAAGTGACCCCAGACCCCAAAAGTGACCCCAAAAGTGACCCCAGACCCCAAAAGTGACCCCAAAGTGACCCCAGACCCCCCAGGTGACCCCAAAAGTGACCCCAGACCCCAAAAGTGACCCCAAAGTGACCCCAGACCCCCCAGGTGACCCCAGACCCCCCCCAAGTGACCCCCAGGTGACCCCCAGGTGACCCCCGGGTGACCCCAAAGTGACCCCAAAGTGACCCCAGACCCCCCAAAAGTGACCCCAAAAGTGACCCCAGACCCCAAAAGTGACCCCAAAGTGACCCCAGACCCCCCCGGTGACCCCAGACCCCCCCAAAGTGACCCCCAGGTGACCCCAGACCCCCCAGGTGACGCCAAAAGTGACCCCCAGGTGATCCCAGACCCCAAAAGTGACCCCAAAGTGACCCCACACCCCCCCAAAGTGACCCCAGACCCCCCCAGGTGACCCCAAAAGTGACCCCAAAAGTGACCCCAAAGTGACCCCAGACCGCCCAGGTGACCCCCGGGTGACCCCAAAGTGACCCCAGACCCCCCCAAAGTGACCCCCAAGTGACCCCAGACCCCCCCGGGTGACCCCAAACCCCCCAAAGTGACCCCCAGGTGACCCCCAGGTGACCCCAAAGTGACCCCAAAGTGACCCCAGACGCCCCCGGGTGACCCCAGACCCCCCAAAGTGACCCCCAGGTGACCCCAAAGTGACCCCAAAGTGACCCCAAAGTGACCCCAGACCCCCCCGGGTGACCCCAGACCCCCCAAAGTGACCCCCAGGTGACCCCAAAGTGACCCCCAGGTGACCCCAAAGTGACCCCAGACCCCCAAAGTGACCCCAGACCCCCCCAGTGACCCCAAAGTGACCCCCAGGTGATCCCAGACCCCAAAAGTGACCCCAAAGTGACCCCAGACCCCAAAAGTGACCCCAAAGTGACCCCAAAGTGACCCCAGACCCCAAAAGTGACCCCAAAGTGACCCCAAAGTGACCCCAGACCCCCCAGGTGACCCCAGACCCCCCCAAAGTGACCCCCAGGTGACCCCAGACCCCAAAGGTGACCCCAAAATGACCCCAGACCCCCCCAAAAGTGACCCCAGACCCCCCCCAAGTGACCCCCAAAAGTGACCCCGGACCCCAAAAGTGACCCCAAAAGTGACCCCAGACCCCCCCAAAGTGACCCCAGACCCCCCCAGGTGACCCCAAAGTGACCCCAGACCCCCCCGGGTGACCCCAAAGTGACCCCCAGGTGATCCCAAAGTGACCCCAGACCCCCAAAGTGACCCCAGACCCTCCCAGGTGACCCCCAGGTGACCCCAGACCCCCAAAGTGACCCCAGACCCCCCCAGTGACCCCAATCCCGGCCCCTCCCCCTCTGTCCAGGAGCTGCCCCCGGCCCTGCGGGAGCTGCTGGGGCTGGGGGGGCCCCCGGAGCCGCCCCCCGAAACCCAGCCCTGAGCCAGACCAAACTGGGAGCAACTGGGAGCCACTGGGAGCCACTGGGACAGCTGGGAATCCAAACTGGGACGGACTGGGAGCAACTGGGATGGACTGGGAGCTACTGGGAACCCAAACTGGGACAGCTGGGAATCTAAACTGGGACGGACTGGGAGCAACTGGGATGGACTGGGAGCTACTGGGAACCCAAACTGGGACAGCTGGGATGGACTGGGAGCAACTGGGAGCCACTGGGACGGACTGGGAGCGACTGGGAGTGACTGGGAACCCAAACTGGGACAGCTGGGATGGACTGGGAGCCACTGGGAGGGACTGGGAGTGACTGGGAGTGACTGGGAACCCAAACTGGGACAGCTGGGAGGGACTGGGAGCCACTGGGAGGGACTGGGACAGCTGGGAATCCAAACTGGGACGGACTGGGAGCAACTGGGATGGACTGGGAGCCACTGGGAGCGACTGGGAATCCAAACTGGGACAGCTGGGATGGACTGGGAGCTACTGGGATGGACTGGGAGCTACTGGGAGCGACTGGGAATCCAAACTGGGACATCTGGGAGGGACTGGGAGCAACTGGGAGGGACTGGGAGCTACTGGGAACCCAAACTGGGACGGACTGGGAGCGACTGGGAACCCAAACTGGGACATCTGGGAGGGACTGGGAGCAACTGGGAGGGACTGGGAGCCACTGGGAACAACTGGGACAGCTGGGAACCCAAACTGGGACATCTGGGATGGACTGGAAATCCAAACTGGGATGGACTGGGAGCAAGTGGGAGCGACTGGGATGGACTGGGAACGACTGGGACGGACTGGGACAGCTGGGAACCCAAACTGGGACGGACTGGGAGCCCAAACTGGGACAAACTGGGAGCAACTGGGAGCGACTGGGACAGCTGGGAGCCCAAACTGGGACAGACTGGGATTGGAGCCTGAACTGGGACAGACTGGGAGCCCGAACTGGGACAGACTGGGAGCCCAAACTGGGACAGACTGGGAGCTCAAACTGGGACAAACTGGGAGCCCAAACTGGGACAGACTGGGAGCCCGAACTGGGACAGACTGGGAGCCCGAACTGGGACAAACTGGGAGCTCAAACTGGGACAGACTGGGAGCCTGAACTGGGACAGACTGGGAGCCCAAACTGGGACAGACTGGGAGCTCAAACTGGGACAGACTGGGAGCCCGAACTGGGATAAACTGGGAGCCCAAACTGGGACAGACTGGGAGCTCAAACTGGGACAGACTGGGAGCCTGAACTGGGACAGACTGGGAGCCCAAACTGGGGCAGACTGGGAGCTCAAACTGGGACAAACTGGGAGCCCAAACTGGGACAAACTGGGAGCCCAAACTGGGACAGACTGGGAGCCCAAACTGGGACAGACTGGGAGCTCAAACTGGGACAAACTGGGAGCCCGAACTGGGACAGACTGGGAGCCCAAACTGGGACAGACTGGGAGCCCGAACTGGGACAGACTGGGAGCTCAAACTGGGACAAACTGGGAGCCCGAACTGGTTTTGTCCCCCCCTTGCCCCATTAAAGTTGTTGGAACCCGCTGGGATCTGGGGATCTGTGGGGTTCGGCGGAAACTGGGAATACTGGGAATACTGGGAGGATACTGGGAGGGCACTGGGAGGACACTGGGGATACTGGGAGGGCACTGGGAGGGAACTGGGGATACTGGGAATACTGGGAGGATACTGGGAGGGCACTGGGAGGGCACTGGGGATACTGGGAGGGCACTGGGGATACTGGGAAGGCACTGGGAGGGAACTGGGGATACTGGGAGGGCACTGGGAGGGCACTGGGGATACTGGGAGAGCACTGAGGATACTGGGAGGACACTGGGAGGGCACTGGGAGGGAACTGGGGATACTGGGAGGGAACGGGGGATACTGGGAGGGAACTGGGAGGGCACTGGGAGGGAACTGGGAATACTGGGAGGGAACTGGGGATACTGGGAGGGCACTGGGAGGGAACTGGGGATACTGGGAGGGAACTGGGAGGGAACTGGGGATACTGGGAGGAAACTGGGAGGGAACTGGGAGGGCACTGGGAGGGAACTGGGGATACTGGGAGGGCACTGGGAGGGAACTGGGAGGGAACTGGGTGGGCACTGGGGATACTGGGAGGGCACTGGGGATACTGGGAGGGAACTGGGAGGGCACTGGGAGGGAACTGGGGATACTGGGAGGGCACTGGGAGGACACGGGGGATACTGGGAGGGCACTGGGGATACTGGGAGGGAATTGGGGATACTGGGAGGGAACTGGGAGGACACTGGGAGGGAACTGGGGATACTGGGATGGCACTGGGAGGGAACTGGGGATACTGGGAGGACACTGGGAGGGAACTGGGGATACTGGGAGGGAAGTGGGAGGGCACTGGGGATACTGGGAGAGGTTACTGGGAGCACTGGGAGGGGTTACTGGGAGTTAATTAACCAGTTAACCAATTAACCAATTAACAGAGCACTGGGAGGGGTTACTGGGAGCACTGGGAGGGCACTGGGAGGGGTTACTGGGAGTTAATTAACCAATTAACCAATTAACCAATTAAGGGAGCACTGGGAGGGAACTGGGAGGGCACTGGGAGAGGTTATTGGGAGCTAATTAACCAATTAACTAATTAACAATTAACCAATTAAGGGAGCATTGGGAGAGGGAACTGGGAGCACTGGGAGGGAACTGGGAGTTAATTAACCAATTAACTAATTAACCAGTTTACCAATTAGGGGAGCACTGGGAGGGGTAACTGGGAGTTAATTAACCAATTAACCAATTAATTAACCAATTAACAGAGCACTGGGAGGGGTAACTGGGAGTTGATTAACCAATTAACTAATTAACCAATTAACCAATTAGGGGAGCACTGGGAGGTTACTGGGAGTTAATTAACCAATTAGCTAATTAACCAGTTAACTAATTAACCAATTAAGGGAGCACTGGGAGGGGTTACTGGGAGTTAATTAAACAATTAGCTAATTAACCAATTAACCAATTAACCAGTTAACCAATTAAGGGAGCACTGGGAGGGGTAACTGGGAGTTAATTAACCAATTAACTAATTAACCAATTAACCAATTAACTGCTGGGGGAAGCCTTGGGGGCGTGGCCAACTGGACACAAGGACAGTGCTGTAATTAATATGCATTAATTAGCTAATTAATGTTAATATTATTGTATAGAATCGGAATATTCTGCAGGTTAATTAGCAAAAATTAATGGCTAATTAAGCATTTTTTATATGAGCAAATCTTAATTGTTTTGTATAAAATATTTTAATTAGAATTAATCATATCTAAATATATTTGATGTAAATAGGTGTAATTATTAATTAACTTTACACTGAAAATTTCTAGATATTAATTAGATTAAAACGTATTAATTAGATATTAAATAAATTAGATGTTTATTAGATAATTATTAAATTAATTAGATATTAAATTAAATAAATATGAAATTAATTAAATATTAAATTAATTAGATGCTTATTAGATAATTATTAAATTAATTAGATATTAAATTAATCAGATGTTTATTAAATAATTATTAAATTAATTAGATATTAAATTAATTAAATATTAGATTAATTAGATGTTTATTAGATAATTATTAAATTAATTAGATATTAAAGATCTTTTTTGTAGAAATAAATTTTATATTACTAAATCTTCTTATATGGATCTGTTTCTTATAAAAATCTTAATTAAAATTAATTAAATCTGAATAAATTTGATGTAAATAGGTGTAATTATTAATTAACTTTACATTAAAAATTTCTAGATATTAATTAGATATTAAACTTTATTAATTAGATATTAAATAAATTAAATGTTTATTATATAATTAATAAATTAATTGTATATTAAATTAATTAGATATTAAATTAATCAGATGTTTATTAAATAATTATTAAATTAATTAGATATTAAATTAATTAAATATTAAATTAATTAGATGTTTATTAGATAATTATTAAATTAATTAGATATTAACGTTTATTTTTTTAGAAATAAATTTTATATTAATAAATCTTCTTATATGGATCTGTTTCTTATAAAAATCTTTAATTAAAATTAATTAAATCTAAATACATTTGATGCAAATAGGTGTAATTATTAATTAACTTTACATTAAAATTTCTAGATATTGATTAGATATTAAACTTTATTAATTAGATACTAAATAAATTAAATGTTTATTAAATAATTATTAAATTAATTAGATATTAAATTAATTAGATATTAAATTAATCAGATGTTTATTAAATAATTATTAAATTATTAGATATTAGATTAATTAGATATTAAATTAATTAGATGTTTATTAGATAATTATTAAATTAATTAGATATTAATTATTAGATATTAATTTTTGTACAAATAAATTTTATATTAATAAATCTTCTTATATGGATCTGTTTCTTATAAAAATCTTTAATTAAATTAATTAAATCTAAATATATTTGATACAAATAGGTGTATTTATTTAATTAGCTGGCCATTAATACTTTCTAGATATTAATTAAGCGTTTTGTAGAAATAGATTTTATATTAATAAATCTTGATTTTTATATGGATTTGCTTGATATAAAAAATTTAATTAAAATTAATTTTATATATTCTATGTAAATAAATGTACTTATTAATTAGCTGGCTATTAATACCTTATAGATATTAATTAATCATCGTTAATTAACTGTTAAATGAATAAAAGCCACATTTTTTTTCCCGTATTAAAAATAAAAATTGGTTTTATGGTCTTTGATATAAATTTGGAAATAAAAATTTTACTTTTATAAAAAAAAAATAATAAACAATTTATTTGCATTCAAATGTTTTATTTTTAATGAATTAATAACCAATTAATAAATGAAATAAATCTATTTAATAAATTAATGTTATATTTTATTTATAATAAATTTACGGCCTCACGGAGGGGGCGTGGCCATGCTCTGGTGGGCGTGGCCTTGTGACGAGCGGTGGGCGTGGCCTAAAAGGGGGCGTGGCTTTACCCCCGATTGTGGGCGTGGCCTGGACGTGCCCCGGCATTGCAGTGGGCGTGGTCTGCCCTTATATGGCTGAGTGGGCGTGGCCAGGGGGCGTGGCTCCAGAGGATGGGCGTGTCCTTGTTGACGCGAGGCGGGGCTTTGCACAGTGGGCGTGGCCTAATCCAATGGTGGGCGTGGCTTCACCCCCTCAATCTGGGCATGTCCTCAGCCACTTTGGGGGCGTGGCTTCACGGGGTGGGCGTGGCTTCCTCTCATCCTCAGCCAATCAGGAGCGTGGTTTTACAGGGTGGGCGTGTCCTAATACCATGGGGGCGTGGCCTCGGTCATCCGGGGGCGTGGCTTAATGGGGTGGGCGTGGTCTCACCTAATTTTGGGGGTGTCCTCTGCCACTCAGTGGGCGTGGCTTCTCAGTGGGCGTGTCCTACTCCACGCGGGGGCGTGGCTTACGGGATGGGCGTGGCTTCACACTCTTGGCATGTTCTCAGCCATGGGGTGTGGTTTTCAGGGGTGGGCGTGGCTTCAGGGTGTGGGCGCGGCTTCACAGCCTCATTCCCGCCATCCCCTCCTTCAGGGGGTGTGGCTTCGCTCGGTGGGCGTGGCTTTTACAATGTGGGCGTGGCTCACGTGGGCGTGGCTTCAGCACCTCATTCCCTGCATCCCCTCCCTCAGGGGGCGTGGCTTAAGGGGTGGGCGTGGCTTCGAGGGGTGGGCGTGGCCTCAGCAAATTCGGGGGCGTGTCCTACTCCACTCTGGGGCGTGGCTTCGTGGTGTGGGCGTGGCTTCACCACCCCATTTTCTGCATCCCTTCCCTCAGGGGCGTGGCTTAAATGGGTGGGCGTGGCTTCGTGGGGTGGGCGTGGCTTCATCACCTCATTCCCTGCATCCCCTCCCTCAGGGGGCGTGGCTTAAAGGGGTGGGCGTGGCTTAAAGGGGTGGGCGTGGCTTAAAGGGGTGGGCGTGGCATCACCACCTAATTACCTTCATCCCCTCAGGGGGGCGTGGCTCTACGGGTGGGCGTGGCTTCGTGGGGTGGGCGTGGCCTCAGCAAAATCGGGGGCGTGTCCTACTCCACTCCGGGGCGTGGCTTCGTGGGGTGGGCGTGGCCTCACCACCTCATTCCGGGCATCCCCTCCCTCCCTCAGGGGGCGTGGCTTAAAGGGGTGGGCGTGGCTTCGTGGGGTGGGCGTGGCTTCACCACCTCATTCCGGCGTCCCCTCCCTCTGGGGGCGTGGCTTAAAGGGGTGGGCGTGGCTTTGTGGGTGGGCGTGGCTTCATCACCTCATTCCTGGTATCCCCCCCTCGGGGGGCGTGGCTTCGCTCGGTGGGCGTGGCTTTACGGGGTGGGCGTGGCCTCAGCAAATTCGGGGGCGTGTCCTACTCCACTATGGGGCGTGGCTTCGTGGGGTGGGCGTGGCTTCATCACCTCATTCCCGGCATCCCCTCCCTCCCTCAGGGGGCGTGACTTTAAGGGGTGGGCGTGGCTTTTACGATGTGGGCGTGGTTTTTTTGGGTGGGCGTGGCCTCACCACCCCGTTTTCTGCATTCCCTCCCTCGGGGGCGTGGCTTAAAGGGGTGGGCGTGTTTTTCAGGGGTGGGCGTGGCTTCACCACCTCATTCCCGGCGTCCCCTCCCTCTGGTGGCGTGGCTTAAAGGGGTGGGCGTGGCTTTGTGGGTGGGCGTGGCTTCATCACCTCATTCCCTGCATCCCCTCCCTCAGGGGGCGTGGCTTCGTGGGGTGGGCGTGGCCTCACCACCTCATTCCTGCCATCCCCTCCCTCAGGGGGCGTGGCTTAAAGGGGTGGGCGTGGCTTCGTGGGGTGGGCGTGGCTTCACACCTCAGTCCCTGCATCCCCTCCCTCAGGGGGCGTGGCTTCGCTCGGTGGGCGTGGCTTTACAGGGTGGGCGTGGCCTCAGCAAATTCGGGGGGTGTCCTACTCCACTCGGGGGCGTGGCTTTAAGGGGTGGGCGTGGCCTCACCACCTCATTCCCTGAATCCCCTCCCTCTGGGGGCATGGCTTAAAGGGGTGGGCGTGGCTTCGTGGGGTGGGTGTGGCTTCACCACCTAATTACCTTCATCCCCTCCCTCAGGGGGGCGTGGCCTCGCTCCGTGGGCGTGTCCAAAAGTGGGCGTGGCTTCCCGGGAAAAGAGGGAGGGGGAGGGGAGGCAGAATCCGCCGGGCTTTTCCCATTGGCCGCTCACCGCCTTTGTGGGCGTGGCCTAAAGGAGGAGGAGGAGGAGGAGGGGGAGGGGGAGGAAGGGGAGGGGGGGTTTGTGGGCGTGGCCTTCGGGTGGGCGGGACCCGGAGAAGGAAGAGGAGGAGGAGGAGGAAGGGGGATTTTGTGGGCGTGGCCTGCGGGTGGGCGGGGCCAGGAGCCGCCTAAAGGAGGAGGAAGAGGAGGAGGAGGAGGAAGGGGGGGGGATTTGTGGGCGTGGGCCTGCGGGTGGGCGGGGCCAGGAGCCACCTAAAGAAGGAGGGGGGGAATTTGTGGGCGTGGCCTGCGGGTGGGCGGGGCCAGGAGCCGCCTAAAGGAGGAGGAAGAGGAGGAGGAGGAGGAAGGGGGGGATTTGTGGGCGTGGCCTAAAGGAGGAGGAGGAGGAAGGGGGGGTTTGTGGGCGTGGCCTGCGGGTGGGCGGGGCCAGGAGCCGCCGCTCCAGCTCCGCCGTTCCTCGGCCGCCCCCGCCGCTCGCGGAGCCCCCGGCAGGTACCGGCAAAGGGGGGGGGTGGGGTGGGGTGGGGGGGGGGGTGGGTGGGGGAGGGGAGGAGGGGAGGGGTCCCCGCTCACCTGGCGAGGGTGGGGGAGGGGTTCCCGCTCACCTGGGGAGGGGTCGCGCTCACCTGGACCCCCCCCCCCCTTCCATCCCCCTCCCCCCCCCTCAAATCGGGCGGTGGGTGGGTGGGGGAGGGGGAGGGACGGTGGGGGGGTTTTTTTTTTTGGGGGGGGGGGAGGGGCGCGCGCGGAGGAATTTGGGGAGGGGTCGCCGATGTGGGGGAGGGGAGGGGGGTTTTTTTTTTGGGGGGGGGGGAGGGGGTCGCGGAATCGGGGCCGCGCGCCGGGGGAGGGGGTGGGGGAGGGGCGGAACGGGGGCCGCGTGGAGTGGGGGGGGGAGGGGGGAGAGGGGGGGTGGGGGAGGGGTTGGGAAAATTGGGAGGGGGGAGGGGGTCGCGGTTTTTGGGGGGGGGGGAGGGAGGGCGGGGGCGTGGTTGGGGGGGGGGGGGGGGTGGGCGTGAGGAAAATGGGGAGGGGGGGGGAGGGGCGGGCGGCGCGCGTGAATTTTGGGGGAGGGGGGGGGGAGGGGGTCCGCTGCAGTGACACGTGGGGGGGGGGGGGAGGGGGGGGGGGGGGATGGGCGTGACCCAAACCCCGCCCCCCTCCCCCCTCCCCCCCCCCCCCCCCCCCCCCAGACCCCTCCCCAAATTCCGCGCCCCCCTCCCCAATCAAGAGGCGGTCGCTAATTAAGGGGCCCGGCTCATTAATTAAGGACCCCCTCCCCTCAATTTCTCTTTCCCCCCCCTAATTAATGACCCCGCCGCTCTAATTAAGGGCTGCTCGCTGCTCCCTAATGAGGGACCCTTCCCTAATTAAGCGACCCCCGCCCCAATTAAGGACCCCTCCCTAATTGAGGGCTTGTCCCTGATTAACGACCCCTCCCCAATTAAGGACCCCGCTCTAATTATTGGGTTCTTTCTAATTAGGAGATTCAGGGACCCCTCCCCAATTAAGGACCCTTCTCTAATTGAGGACTTGTCCCTAATTTACGACCCCCCTCCCCAATTAAGGACCCCTCTCTAATTGAGGACTTGTCCCTAATTTACGACCCCCTCCCCAATTAAGGACCCCTCCCTTATTAGTGCCTCCTCCCTAATTAAGGACCCTGCTCTAATTGAGGACTTATCCCTAATTAAGCGACCCCTCCCCAATTTAGGATCCCCTCCCCAATTAAGAACCCCTCTCTAATCAAGGACCCTTCCCTAATTAAGGACCCCTCCCCAATTAAGGACCCCTCTCTAATTGAGGACTTGTCCCTAATTAACGACCCCTCCCCAATTAATGACCCCTCTCTAATTGAGGACTTGTCCCTAATTAAGCGACCCCCTCCCCAGTTAAGGACCCCGCTCTAATTATTGGCTCCTCTCTAATTAGGAGGTTCAGGGACCCCTCCCCAGTTAAGGACCCCGCTCTAATTAAGGACTTGTCCCTAATTAACGACCCCTCCCCAATTTGGGGTCCCCTCCCCAATTAAGGACCCCTCTCTAATCAAGGACTTGTCCTTAATTAAGCGACCCCCGCCCCAATTAAGGACCCCTCTCTATTTGAGGTCTCCACCCTGATTAACGACCCCTCCCCAATTAATGACCCCTCTCTAATTGAGGACTTGTCCCTAATTAAGCGACCCCCCTCCCCAATTAAGGACCCCGCTCTAATTATTGGCTCCTCTCTAATTAGGAGGTTCAGGGACCCCTCCCCAATTAAGGACCCTGCTCTAATTAAGGACTTGTCCCTAATTAACGACCCCTCCCCAATTTGGGGTCCCCTCCCCAATTAAGGACCCCTATCTAATCAAGGACTTGTCCCTAATTAAGCGACCCCCGCCCCAATTAAGGACCCCTCTCTAATTGAGGTCTCCACCCTAATTAAGGACCCCTCCCCAATTAAGGACCCCTCTCTAATTGAGGTCTCCACCCTAATTAAGGACCCCTCCCCAATTAAGGACCCCTCTCTAATTGAGGTCTCCACCCTAATTAAGCGACCCCTCCCCAATTTAGGGTCCACCCCCCAATTAAGGACCCTTCTGTAATTAAGGACTCCTCTCTAATTAAGGACTTGTCCCTAATTAAGGACCCCTCCCCAGTTTAGATCCCTTCCCTAATTAAGGGTCTCTCTCTAATTGAGGTCTCCTCCCCGATTAAGGATCCCTCCCTAATTAGTGCCTCCTCCCTAATTAAGGACCCCTCCCCAATTAAGGACCCCGCTCTAATTATGGGCTCCTCTCTAATTAGGAGATTCAGGGACCCCTCCCCAATTAAGGACCCCGCTCTAATTGAGGACTTGTCCCTAATTAACGACCCCTCCCCAATTAAGGCCTCCTCTCTAATTGAGGTCTCCTCCCCAATTAAGGACCCTTCCCTAATTAATGACTCCTCCCTAATTAAGGACTTGTCCTTAATTAAGGACCTGTCCCCAATTAATGACCCCTCCCCAATTAAGCGCCCCTTCCTCAATTTCACGACCCCTCCCTAATTAAGTCCCCCCTAATTGAGGTCTCCTCCCCAGTTAAGGCTCCCTCCCTAATTAACGACCCTCCCCAATTAAAAACCCCTCTCTAATTACGGACCTGTCCCTAATTAACGACCCTCCCCAATTCAGAGCCCTTCTCTAATTAAGAACCTGTCCCTAATTAACGACCCTCCCCAATTCAGAGCCCCTCTCTAATTAAGGACCTGTCCCTAATTAACGACCCTCCCCAATTAAAAACCCCTCTCTAATTACAGACCTGTCCCTAATTAACAACCCTCGCTAATTAAGAATTACGACCCCCTTTCCCTAATTAATTACGGCCCCTTTTCCTAATTAAGGTCCCCCCATCCCTAATTAAGGTCCCCCCTCCCTAATTAAGGTCCCCCCCTCCCTAATTAAGGTCCCTCCATCCCTAATTAAGGTCCCCCCCTCCCTAATTAAGGTCCCCCCCTCCCTAATTAAGGTCCTCCCCTCCCTAATTAAGGCCCCCCCGTTAATTACCCCCCCGTGTCCCGCCGGGGGTGGGGGAGGGGCGGCGCGGCCTCGTTTTGGCCTCGATTTGGGTCGCTGCCCCTCCCCCCCCCCCGGTGACACTTGGGGACACTTTTGGGGTGGGGGAGGGGCGGTGTCACCTCCCCCCCCCCCGGTGACACTTGGGGACACTTTTGGGGTGGGGGAGGGGCGGTGTCACCTCCCCTCCCCCCCTGCCCGAAAATGGGAGAGGCCGCGGTGTCACCCCCGGTGTCACCCCCGGTGTCACCCCCGGTGTCACCCCAATGTCACCTCCAGTGTCACCCTCAGGGTCCCGGTGTCACCTGACAGGTCCTGGTGTCACCCTGATGTCACCCCCGGTGTCACCCCAATGTCACCCCCGGTGTCACCCGAGGGTCCCGGTGTCACCCTCTGGGTCCCGGTGTCAATGCCACCCCCGGTGTCACCCCAATGTCACCCCCGGTGTCACCCCCAGGGTCCCGGTGTCACCTGAGGGGTCCCGGTGTCAATGCCACCCCCGGTGTCACCCCAATGTCACCCCCGGTGTCACCCGGTGTCACACAGGGGGTCACAGTGTCACCCCCGGTGTCACCCCCAGGGTCCCGGTGTCACCTGACGGGTCCCGGTGTCAGTGTCACCCCCCGGTGTCACCCCAATGTCACCTGACAGGTCCCGGTGTCACCCCAGTGTCACCCCCAGGGTCCCGGTGTCACCCTCAGGGTCCTGGTGTCACCCTCGGGGTCCCGGTGTCACCCCAACGTCACCTCTGGTGTCACCTCAATGTCACCTCCAGTGTCACCCCCAGGGTCCTGGTGTCACCCCAATGTCACCCTCAGGGTCCCAGTGTCACCCCCAGTGTCACCTGGTGGTGACAATGTCACCCCCGGTGTCACCCCCAGGGTCCCGGTGTCACCTGACGGGTCCCGGTGTCAATGTCACCCCTGGTGTCACCCCAATGTCACCCCAATGTCACCTGACAGGTCCTGGTGTCACCCTCGGGGTCCCGGTGTCACCCCAACGTCACCTCTGGTGTCACCTCAATGTCACCTCCAGTGTCACCCCCAGGGTCCTGGTGTCACTTGAGGGGTCCCGGTGTCAATGTCACCCCCGGTGTCACCCCAATGTCACCCTCAGGGTCCCAGTGTCAACCCCAGTGTCACCTGGCGGTGACAATGTCACCCCCGGTGTCACCCCCAGGGTCCCGGTGTCACCCTCAGGGTCCCGGTGTCAATGTCACCCCCGGTGTCACCCCAATGTCACCCTCGGGGTCCTGGTGTCACCTCTGGTGTCACCTCAATGTCACCTCCAGTGTCACCTCCAGTGTCAGCCCAGTGTCACCCCCAGGGTCCCAGTGCCACCCCAGTGCCACCTGACAGGTCCCGGTGTCACCCCAGGGTCCCGGTGTCACCCCAATGTCACCCCCGGTGTCACCCGGTGTCACACAGGGGGTCCCGGTGTCACCCCCGGTGTCACCCCCAGGATCTCGGTGTCACCCTCTGGGTCCCGGTGTCAATGTCACCCCTTGGTGTCACCCCCGATGTCACCCCAGGGTCCCGGTGTCACCTGACAGGTCCCGGTGTCAGTGTCACCCCTGGTGTCACCCCAATGTCACCTGACAGCTCCCGGTGTCACCCCAGGATCCCGGTGTCACCCCCGGTGTCACCTGAAGGGTCTTGGTGTCACCCCCAGGGTCCCGGTGTCACCCCAATGTCACCTGACAGGTCCCAGTGTCACCTCAATGTCACCCTCAGGGTCCTGGTGTCACTTGAGGGGTCCCGGTGTCACCTGAAAGGTCCCGGTGTCAATGTCACCCCCGGTGTCACCCCAATGTCACCCCCAGTGTCACCCCAATGTCACCTGACAGGTCCTGGTGTCACCCCAATGTCACCCCCAGGGTCCCCCAGTGTCACCCCAATGTCACCTGAAGGGTCCCGGTGTCACCCTCAGGGTCTCGGTGTCAATGTCACCCCCGGTGTCACCCCAGTGTCACCTGGGGGGTCCCAGTGTCACCCCCAGTGTCACCTGGTGTCACCTGGCAGGTCCCGGTGTCACCCCAATGTCACCCCCAGGGTCCCAGTGTCACCCCAATGTCACCTCCAGTGTCACCCCCAGGGTCCCGGTGTCACCCCAATGTCACCCTCGGGGTCCTGGTGTCACCTGACAGGTCCTGGTGTCACCCTGATGTCACCCCCGGTGTCACCCCAATGTCACCCCCAGGGTCCCGGTGTCACCTGAAAGGTCCCGGTGTCAATGTCACCCCCGGTGTCACCCCCGATGTCACCCCCGGTGTCACCCCAATGTCACCCTCAGGGTCCCAGTGTCACCCCCAGTGTCACCTGACAGGTCCCGGTGTCACCTGAGGGGTCTCAGTGTCACCCCAATGTCACCCTCAGGGTTCCGGTGTCAATGTCACCCCAATGTCACCTCCAGTGTCACCCCCAGGCTCCTGGTGTCACCCCCGGTGTCACCCCAATGTCACCTGAGGGGTCCCAGTGTCACCCCCGGTGTCACCCCCAGGGTCCCGGTGTCACCTGAGGGGTCCCGGTGTCAATGTCACCCCCAGTGTCACCCCAATGTCACCTGAGGGGTCCCAATGTCACCCGGTGTCACCCCCGGTGTCACCTGAGGGGTCCCAATGTCACCCGGTGTCACCCCCGGTGTCACCTGAGGGGTCCCAGTGTCTCCTCGGTGTCACCCCCAGTGTCACCCGGTACCACCCAGTGTCACCCTCAGGGTCTCGGTGTCAATGTCACCCCTGGTGTCACCCCCAGTGTCACCTGAGGGGTCCCAGTGTCACCCCAGTGTCACCCCCAGGGTCTCGGTGTCACCCTCGGTGTCACCCTCGGGGTGCCGGTGTCACCTGAGGGGTCCCAGTGTCACCCCCAGTGTCCTGGTGTCACCCCAATGTCACCCCCAGTGTCACCCCCAGGGTCTCGGTGTCACCTGAAAGGTCCCGGTGTCAATGTCACCCCTGGTGTCACCTCCAGTGTCACCCCCAGGGTTCTGGTGCCACCCCTGGTGTCACCCGGTGTCCCCCCAGTGTCACCCCTGGGCTCCCGGTGTCAATGTCACCTCTGGTGTCACCCGATGTCACCCCCAGGGCCTCGGTGTCACCCTCGGTGTCACCCTCGGGTTGCCAGTGTCACCCTCAGGGTCCCAGTGTCACCCCCAGGGTCCCAGTGTCACCCGTGGGATCACCCCGGTGTCACCCGGTGTCACCCTCGGGGTCCCGGTGTCACCCCAATGTCACCCCCAGTGTCACCCCTGAGATCACCCCAGTGTCACCCGGTGTCACCCGGTGTCACCCTCGGGGTCCCGGTGTCACCTGAGGGGCCCTGGTGTCACTTCAGTGTCACCCCCAGGGTCCCAGTGTCACCCGGTGTCACCCCCAGTGTCAGCCGGTACCACCCAGTGTCACCCTTGGGGTTCCGGTGTCACCTCTCGGTGTCACCTGAGGGGTCCTGGTGTCACCCAGTGTCACACGAGGGGTCCTGGTGTCACCCAGTGTCACCCCAGTGTCACCCCCAGTGTCACCCCCAGTGTCACCTGAGGGGTCCCGGTGTCACACGAGGGGTCCTGGTGTCACCCGGTGTCACCCGATGTCACCCCCAGTGTCACCCGGTGTCACCTGAGGGGTCCCAGTGTCACTCAGTGTCACCCCCAGGGTCTCGGTGTCACCTCTGGTGTCACCTGAGGGCTCCCGGTGTCACCCCCAGTGTCACCCCCAGGGTCCTGCTGTCACCCCAATGTCACCTGAGGGGTCTCAGTGTCACCCCCAGTGTCACCCGGTGTCACCTGAGGAGTCCCGGTGTCACCCGGTGTCACCTGAGGGGTCCCAGTGTCACCCCCGGTGTCACCCCCAGGGTCCTGGTGTCACACCAATGTCACCTGAGGGGTCCCAGTGTCACCCGGTGTCACATGAGGGGTCCTGGTGTCACCCGGTGTCACCCAATGTCACCCCCAGTGTCACCCGGTGTCACCCCCAGGGTCTCGGTGTCACCTCCGGTGTCACCTTTGGGGTCCTGGTGTCACCTGAGGGTTCCCGGTGTCACCCCCAGTGTCACCCGGTACCACCCAGTGTCACCCCCAGGGTCCCAGTGTCACATGAGGGGTCCCAGTGTCACCCCGGTGTCACCCCCAGTGTCACCCAATGTCACCCCCAGGGTCCTGGTGTCACATGAGGGGTCCCAGTGTCCCCCCAGTGTCCCCCCAGTGTCACCCCTGGGGTCCCCCAGTGTCACCCCCGGTGTCACCCGGTGTCACACGAGAGGGGTCCCAGTGTCCCCCCAGTGTCACCCCTGGGGTCCCGGGGTCACCTGGTGTCACCCCCAGTGTCACCCCCAGTGTCCCCCGGTGTCCCCCAGTGTCACCTGAGGGGTCCCAGTGTCCCCCCAGTGTCACCTGATGTCACACGAGAGGGGTCCCGGTGTCCCCTGGTGTCACCCCCAGGGTCCCCCGGTGTCCTCTGGTGTCACCTGAGGGGTCCCAGTGTCACCTGAGGGGTCCTGGTGTCACCTGGTGTCACCCCCAGGGTCCCCCAGTGTCACCTCAGTGTCACCCAATGTCACCCAATGTCACCCAGTGTCACCCAATGTCACCCAGTGTCACCCCCAGGGTCCCCCAGTGTCACCTCAGTGTCACCTCAGTGTCACCCAGTGTCACCCCCAGTGTCACCCGGTGTCACCCAGTGTCACCCCCAGGGTCCTGGTGTCACCACTGGGGTCACCCCGGTGTCACCTGAGGGCTCCTGGTGTCACCCCAATGTCACCCCCTGGGTCCCCCAGTGTCACCTCAGTGTCACCCAGTGTCACCCAATGTCACCCAATGTCAGCCAATGTCACCCAGTGTCACCCAGTGTCACCCCCGGGGTCCTGATGTCACCTCTGGTGTCACCTGAGGGGTCCCAGTGTCCCCCAGTGTCACCTCAGTGTCACCCCTGGGGTCCCAGTGTCACCCCCAGTGTCACCCAGTGCTACCCCCGGTGTCACCCCCAGTGTCACCCGGTGTCACCCAGTGTCACCCAATGTCACCCCAATGTCACCCAGTGTCACCCAGTGTCACCCAATGTCACCCCACTGTCACCCGGTGTCACCCAGTGTCACCCACGGGGTCCCGGTGTCCCCTCCCCCGTCCCCTCGGTGTCGCCCCAATTCCGTCCCCCAAAACCGCCCGGCCGGGGCTGGGGGGGAGGGGCCAGAAATGGGTCTGGGGGCTCCGTGGGGGGGTCAGAAATGGGTCTGGGGGCTTCATGTGAAGGGTTAAAAATGGGTCTGGGGGCTTCAAACACATCTGTGAGGGGGGTGAGGGGTCCCAAATGGGTCTGGGGGCTTCATATGAGGGGTCCCAAATGGGTCTGGGGGCTTCGTGTGGGGGTCAGAAATGGGTCTGGGGGCCTCAAATGTGTCTGTGAGGGGTGAGGGTCAGAAATGGGTCTGGGGGCTTCGTGTGAGGGGTGTGAGGGGTCAGAAATGGGTCTGGGGGCCTCAAATGCGTCTGAGGGGTGGGGGGTTAAAAATGGGTCTGGGGGCTTCGTGTGAGGATCCCAAATGGGTCTGGGGGCTTCAAACGTGTGTGAGGGGGGTGAGGGGTCAGAAATGGGTCTGGGGGCTCCGTGGGGGGGTCAGAAATGGGTCTGGGGGCTTCATGTGAAGGGTTAAAAATGGGTCTGGGGGCTTCAAACGCATCTGTGAGGGGGGTGAGGGGTCCCAAATGGGTCTGGGGGCTTCAAACGTGTCTGTGAGGGGGGTGAGGGATCCCAAATGGGTCTGGGGGCTTCGTGTGAGGGTCAGAAATGGGTCTGGGGGCTTCAAATGCATCTGTGAGGGGGTGAGGGGTCCCAAATGGGTCTGGGGGCTTTGTATGAGGGGTTAAAATGGGTCTGGGGGCTTCGTGGGGGGGTCAGAAATGGGTCTGGGGGCTTCGTGTGAGGGGTGTGAGGGGTCAGAAATGGGTCTGGGGGCTTCAAACGTGTCTGTGAGGGGGTGAGGGGTCCCAAATGAGTCTGGGGGCTCCATGTGAGGGATTTTGGGGGGAATTTGGGGGATTTTGGGAGGGATTTGGAGCCAAATTTGGGGAATTTTGAGGAGATTTTGGGGGATTTTGAGCCAAATTTTTGGAATTTGCAGCCAAATTTTGAGGATTTTGAGGAGATTTTGGGGCTTTTGAGCCAAATTTTGAGGATTTTGAGCCACTTTTGGGTTATTTTGAGCCACTTTGATGATTTTAGGGAGATTTGAGGGGATTTGGAGCCAAATTTGGGGGATTTTGAGCCAAATTTTAAGAATTTTGAGCGACTCTTGAAGATTTTGAGCCAAATTTTAGGAATTTTGAGCAACTTTTGGGGATTTTGAGCCAAATTTGGGGGATTTTGAGCCATTTTTGGGTTATTTTGAGCCATTTTGGTGATTTTACGGAGATTTGGGGGGTTTTGAGCCAAATTTGGGGAATTTGGAGCCATTTTTGGGGATTTGGAGCCACTTTGGGGGATTTTGAGCAAAATTTTGAGGATTTTGAGCCAAATTTGGGGATTTTGAACCATTTTTAGGGATTTTGAGCCACTCTGGGGGAATTTTGAGCCAAATTTTAGGAATTTTGAGGAGATTTTGGGGATTTTGAGCCAAATTCGGGGAATTTGGAGCCAAATTTGGGGATTTTGAGCCATTTTGGTGATTTTAGGGAGATTTGGGGGGATTTTCAGCCAAATTTTGAGGATTTTCAGCCAAATTTTGAGGATTTTCAGCAACTTTTGGGGAATTTTGAGCCAAATTTGGTGTTTTTGAGGAGATTTTGGGGGATTTGGAACCAAATTTGGGGAATTTTGAGCCACTTTTGAGGATTTGGAGCCATTTTTGGGTTATTTTGAGCCACTTTGATGATTTTAGGGAGATTTGGGGGGATTTTGAGCCAAATTTGCGGAATTTTGAGTCAATTTTGGGGATTTTGAGCCGAATTTGAGGATTTTAAGCCACTTTTGGGGATTTTGAGCCAAATTTTAGGAATTTTGAGGAGATTTTGGGGATTTTGAGCCAAATTTGGGGAATTTGGAGCCATTTTTGGGTTATTTTGAGCCACTTTGATGATTTTAGGGAGATTTGGGGGGATTTGGAGCCAAATTTGAAGAATTTTGAGCCAAATTTGAAGAATTTTGAGCGACTTGAAGATTTTGAGCCAAATTTTGTGAATTTGGAGCCAAATTTGGGGATTTTGAATCATTTTTGGGGGGATTTGGAGCCAAATTTTAGGAATTTTGGGCAAAATTTTGGGGATTTTGAGCCAATTTTGGGGATTTGGAGCCACTTTTGGGGGATTTTGAGCCAAATTTGGAGGATTTTGAGCCATTTTGGGTTATTTTGAGCCACTTTGATGATTTTAGGGAGATTTGGGAGGATTTTGAGGCAAATTTTGATGATTTGGAGCCACTTTTGGGGATTTTGAGCCAAATTTGAGGAATTTTGAGGAGATTTTGGGGATTTTTAGCCAAATTTGAGGATTTTGGGCCATTTTGGGGGATTTTGTGCCACTTTTGAGGATCTTGAGCCAAATTTGGGGAATTTTGAGCCATTTTTGGGGATTTTGGAGCCATTTTTAGGGATTTTGAGCCATTTTGGGGGATTTTGAGCCAAATTTCAGGAATTTTGAGGAGATTTTGGGGATTTTGAGCCAAATTTGGAGGATTTTGAGCCATTTTGGGGTTATTTTGAGCCATTTTGGTGATTTTAGGGAGATTTGGGGGGATTTTGAGCCAAATTTTGTGGATTTTGAGCCACTTTGAGGGGATTTTGAGCCAAATTTGGGGATTTTGAGGCAAATTTTGTGAATTTGGAGCCAAATTTGGGGATTTTGAATCATTTTTGGGGGGATTTGGAGCCAAATTTTAGGAATTTTGGGCAAAATTTAGGGAATTTTGAGCCAAATTTTCGGGATTTTGAGCCAAATTTTGTGGATTTTGAGCCAAATTTGAGGATTTGGAGCCATTTTTGGGTTATTTTGAGCCACTTTGGTGATTTTAGGGAGATTTGGGGGGTTTTGAGCCAAATTTTAGGAATTTTGAGGAGATTTTGGGGATTTTGAGCCAAATTTGGGAACTTTGAGCCAAATTTGGGGATTTTGAGCTGCTTTGGGGGGATTTTGAGGAGATTTTGGGGGGATTTGGAGCCACTTTTGGGGACTTTGAGCCAAATTTTGGGGAATTTTGAGCCAAATTTGGGGATTTTGGAGCCATTTTTAGGGATTTTGAGCCACTTTGGGGGATTTTGAGCCAAATTTTGTGGATTTTGAGCCATTTTTGGGAGATTTTGAACCATTTGGGGGATTTGGAGCTGGTTTGGGGGATTTTAAGGAGATTTGGGGGATTTTGTGCCACTTTGGGGGGATTTTGAGCCACTTTGGGGGGATTTTGAGGAGATTTGCTACGAATTTGAGCTGGTTTGGGGGATTTTGAGCCAAATTTTGTGTATTTTGAGCCACTTTGGGGGATTTTGTGGAGATTTGCTGCGATTTTGAGCCGGTTTTGGGGATTTTAAGGAGATTTAGGGGATTATGAGGTGATCTGGGGAGATTTAGAGCCACTTTTGGGGGGTTTTGAGCCATTTTGGGGATTATGAGGAGATCTGGGGGGATTTTGAGCCATTTTGGGGGATTTTGAGCCAAATTTGGGGGTTTTGAGCCACTTTGAGGGGATTTTGAGCTGCTTTGGGAGGATTTGGAGCCAGATTTTGTGGATTTTGTGCCAAATTTTGTGGATTTTGAGCCAAATTTTATGGATTTTGGGCCACTTTGGGGGGATTTTGAGCTGGTTTGGGGGACTTTGAGCCAGATTTTGTGGATTTTGAGCCAAATTTTGTGGATTTTGAGCCACTTTGGGGGATTTTGAGCTGGTTTGGGGGATTTTGAGCCAAATTGGGGGATTTTGAGCCAAATTTTGTGGATTTTGAGCCACTATGGGGGATTTTGAGCCGGTTTTGGGGATTTTGAGCCATTTTTGGGAGTTTTTGAGCCAAATTTTGGGAGATTTTGGAGCCATTTGGGGGATTTGGAGCCGGTTTTGGGGATTTTAAGGAGATTTGGGGGATTTTGTGCCACTTTGGGGGGATTTTGAGGAGATTTGCTACAAATTTGAGCTGGTTTGGGGGATTTTGAGCCAAATTTTGTGTATTTTGAGCCACTTTGGGGGATTTTGTGGAGATTTGCTGTGATTTTGAGCCGGTTTTGGGGATTTTAAGGAGATTTAGGGGATTATGAGGTGATCTGGGGAGATTTAGAGCCACTTTTGGGGGGTTTTGAGCCATTTTGGGGATTATGAGGAGATCTGGGGGGATTTTGAGCCGGTTTGGGGGATTTTGAGCCAAATTTTGTGGATTTTGAGCCACTTTGGGGGATTTTGAGCTGGTTTGGGGGGATTTTGAGCCAAATTTTTTGGATTTTGAGCCACTTTGGGTGGATTTTGAGCCACTCTTGGAGGATTTTTGAGCTGCTCTGGGGGGATTTTGAGCCGGTTTGGGGGATTTTGAGCCAAATTTTGTGGATTTTGAGCCATTTTGGGGAATTTTGAGGAGATTTGCTGTGATTTTGAGCTGGTTTGGGGGATTTTGAGCTGCTTTGGGGGGATTTTGAGCCAAATTTTGTGGATTTTGAGCCACTTTGGGGGATTTTGAGCCACTTTTGAGGGATTTTGAGCTGCTTTGGGGGATTTTGAGCCAAATTTTGTGGATTTTGAGCCAGTTCGGGAGGATTTTGAGGAGATTTGCTGCAATTTTGAGCTGGTTTGGGGGATTTTGAGCCAAATTTTGTGGATTTTGAGCCAAATTTTGGGAATTTTGTGCCACTATGGGGGATTTTGAGCCGGTTTTGGGGATTTTAAGGAGATTTGAGGGGATTTTGAGCCACTTTTGTGGATTTTGAGCCAGATTTTGTAGATTTTGTGCCAGATTTTGTGGATTTTGAGCCAAATTTTATGGATTTTGGGCCACTTTGGGGGGATTTTGAGCTGGTTTGGGGGATTTTGAGGCAGATTTTGTGGATTTCCCAATTTTTTGTCTCTGTTTCTGCCCCCAGCCTGGGATGGTGACGCGATGCCCTCCCCTCCCCCACCCCGAACACACCTGGGGGGATTTGGGGGGATTTTAAGTCACTTTTGGGGGAATTTTGAGCCAAATTTTGGGGATTTTGAGCCACTTTGGGGGATTTTGAGGCGGTTTTGGTGATTTTAAGGAGACTTGGGGAATTTGAAGTCACTTTGTGGGATTTTGAGCCAAATTTGGGGGAATCTGAGCCAAATTTGGGGAATTTTGAGCCACTTTTGTGGGATTTTGAGATGGTTTGGGGGATTATGAGGAGATTCGGGGGATTATGAGGAGATTTAGGGGGATTTTGAGCCACTTTTGGGGGATTTTGAGCCACTTTGGGGGGATTCTGGGGAGATTTGCTGCGATTTTGAGCTGATTTTGTGGATTTTGAGCCATTTTGGGGGATTTTGAATCAGTTTTGTGGATTTTGAGCCACTTTGGGGGGGTTTTGAGCTGCTTTGGGAGGATTTTGGGGAGATTTGCTGCGATTTTGAGCTGCTTTGGGGGGATTTTGGACCAGATTTTGTGGATTTTGAGCCAAATTTTGTGGATTTTGAGCCACTTTGGGGGATTTTGAGCCACCTTGGGGGATTTTGAGCCAAATTTTGTGGATTTTGAGCCAAATTTTGGGAATTTTGTGCCACTATGGGGGATTTTGAGCCACTTTTGTGGATTTGGAGCCAGATTTTGTGGATTTTGAGCCAGATTTTGTAGATTTTGAGCCAAATTTTGTGGATTTTGAGCCAATTTTTATGGATTTTGGGCCACTTTGGGGGGATTTTGAGCTGGTTTGGGGGATTTTGGACCAGATTTTGTGGATTTTGAGCCAAATTTTGTGGATTTTGAGCCAGATTTTGTGGATTTTGAGGCAGATTTTGTGGATTTTGAGGCAGATTTTGTGGATTTCCCAATTTTGTGTCTCTGTTTGTGCCCCCAGCCTGGGATGGTGACGCGATGCCCTCCCCTCCCCAACCCCGAACACACCTGGGGGGATTTGGGGGGATTTGAAGTCACTTTTGGGGGAATTTTGAGCCAAATTTTGGTGATTTTGAGCCAAATTTGGGGATTTTGAGGCGGTTTTGGTGATTTTAAGGAGACTTGGGGAATTTGAAGTCACTTTGGGGGATTTTGAGCCAAATTTGGGGGAATCTGAGCCAAATTTGGGGAATTTTGAGCCACTTTTGTGGGATTTTGAGATGGTTTGGGGGATTATGAGGAGATTCGGGGGATTATGAGGAGATTTAGGGGGATTTTGAGCCACTTTTGGGGGGATTTTGAGCTGGTTTGGGGGATTTTGAGCCAAATTTTGGGGATTTTGAGCCACTTTGGGGGGATTTTGAGCCACTTTGGGGGATTTTGGGGAGATTTGCCGCGATTTTGAGCTGATTTTGTGGATTTTGAGCCATTTTGGGGGATTTTGAATCAGTTTTGTGGATTTTGAGCCACTTTGGGGGGGTTTTGAGCTGCTTTGGGAGGATTTTGGGGAGATTTGCTGCGATTTTGAGCTGCTCTGGGGGGATTTTGGACCAGATTTTGTGGATTTTGAGCCAAATTTTGTGGATTTTGAGCCACTATGGGGGATTTTGAGCCAAATTTTGTGGATTTGGAGCCAGATTTTGTGGATTTTGAGGCAGATTTTGTGGATTTTGAGGCAGATTTTGTGGATTTCCCATTTTTGTGTCTCTGTTTGTGCCCCCAGCCTGGGATGGTGACGCGATGCCGCGCACTCCGGCCTCCAGCGAGGAGGAGGAGGGGGGCCGAGGCTCCGAATACCCCGAGGGCGACTCGGATTCGGGGAGTTCCCGCGAGGGCCCCCCCGGAACCAACCCCGGACCCCCCCGAACCCCTCGGGGACCCCCGAGACCCCCCCCGGCCCCCGACGACGCCCATTTCAGCATGATGGTTTTCCGCATCGGCATCCCCGACCTGCACCAGACGGTGAGGAAACAACAAAAAAAACCACCATGAAATTCACCCCCAAAAATGGGGAAATTCACCCCAAAAAAATCAGGAAATTCACCCCCAAAAATGGGGAAATTCACCCCAAAAAAATCAGGAAAGGCACCCCCAAAAATGGGGAAATTTAGCCCAAAAAATCGGGAAATTTACCTGAAAAAATTGGGAAATTTACCCCCAAAAATTTGGGAAATTTACCCCCAAAAAATCGGGAAATTTAACCCCAAAAAATCGGGAAAAGCACCACCAAAATATTGGGAAATTCCCCCCAAAAATAGGGAAATTTACCCCAAAAAAATCGGGAAATTTACCCCAAAAAATCAAGAGATTCCCCCCAAAAATTGGGGAAATTCTCCCCAAAAAATCAGGAAATTTGACCCAAAAATTGGGAAATTTACCCCCAAAAAATCGGGAAATTCCACCCAAAAATTTGGGAAATTCTCCCCAGAATATCGGGAAATTTTCCCCAAAAAATCGGGAAATTTACCCCAAAAAATCGGGAAATTTACCCCAAAAAATCAGGAAAGGCACCCCCAAAATTTGGGAAATTCTCCCCAAAAAATCGGGAAATTCACCCCAAAAAAATTGGGAAATTTACCCCCAAAAATTTGGGAAATTCCACCCCCAAAATAGCGGGAAATTCTCCCCAAAAAATCGGGAAATTCCACACAAAAATTTGGGAAATTCTCCCCAGAATATCGGGAAAGGCACCCCAAAAATTCGGGAAATTCTCCCCAAAAAATTGGAAATTCCCCTCAAAAAATCGGGAAATTCTCCCCAAAAAATCAGGAATTTCCCGCCAAAAAATTGGGAAATTCTCCCCCAAAATTTGGGAAATTCCCCCCAAAATATGGGGAAAGGCACCCCCAAAAAAAGAGGAATTTCTCTCAAAAATCGGGACTTTCCCCCCAAAAAATTGGGAACTTTGCCCCAAAAAATTGGGAAATTCTCCCCAAAAAATCAGGAATTTCCCCCCAAAAATTTGGGAAATTCTCCCCAAAAATTTGGGAAATTCTCCCCAAAAAATCGGGAAAGGCACCCCCAAAAAATCAGGAAATTTACCCCAAAAAATCGGGAAATTTACCCCCAAAAATTTGGGAAATTCTCCCCAAAAAATCGGGAGAAAATTAAAAAAAACAATTGGGGAGGGATGGAAAAAATTTGGGGAAATGGTCTCAAAAAATTTGGGATTTTCCACCCAAAAAATCAGGAAAGTCTCCCCAAAAAATTGGGAAATTCACCCCAAAAAATCGGGAATTTCTCTTGAACTCCCAAAAATCTTTGGGATTCCCATTTTTTACATCATCCCCGAGATTTTTTGGGTCATTTTGTGTCAATTTGGGGCAATTTTCTCACCTCAAAAACCCCAAATTTGGGGATTTTTGGGGTTTCCTCATCCCAAAATTCCCAGGATTGAATTTTTGGGATTCCCCCACCCTGAACTCCCCAAAATCTTTGGGATTCCCATTTTTGGGCTCATTCCAGGGTCATTTTGGGTCATTTTGAGTCAATTTGGGGCCATTTCCTCACCCATTCATTCTCAAACTTGTGGATTTTTGGGTTTCCCTCATCCCAAAATTCCCAGGATTGAATTTTTGGGATTCCCCTGTCCCAAATCCCAAAAATCTTTGGGATTCCCATTTTTTACATCATCCCAGCATCATTTTGGGTCATTTTGTGTCAATTTGGGGCAATTTTCTCACCTCAAAAACCCCAAACCTTGGGATTTTTGGGGTTTCATCATCCCAAACCTCCAAGGATTGAATTTTTGGGGTTCTCCCACCCTGAACTCCCCAAAATCTTTGGGATTCCCATTTTTGGGCTCATCCCAGCGTCATTTTGGGTCAATTTGAGTCATTTTGGGGTCATTTCTTCACTTGTGCATCCTCAACCTTGGGATTTTTGGGGTTTCCTCATCCCAAAATTCCCAGGATTGAATTTTTGGGATTCCCCTGTCCCAAATCCCAAAAATCTTTTTGATTCCCATTTTTGGGCTCATCCCAGCATCATTTTGGGTCATTTTGAGTCAATTTGGGGTCATTTCCTCACCCATTCACCCTTGAATCTGGGAACTTTTGGGGTTTCATCATCCTAAACCTCCAAGGGTGGAATTTTTGGGGTTCTCCCATCCTGAACTCCCCAAAATCTTTGGGATTCCCATTTTTGGACTCATCCCAGCATCATTTTGGGTCATTTTGAGTCAATCTGGGGCCATTTCCTCACCCATTCATTCTCAAACTTGGGGATTTTTGGGTTCCCTCATCCCAAAATTCCCAGGATTGAATTTTTGGGGTTCCCCCATCCTGAACTCCCCAAAATCTTTGGGATTCCCATTTTTGGGCTCATCCCAGGGTCATTTTGGGTCATTTTGTGTCAATTTGGGGCCATTTCCTCACCCATTCATCCTCTCATCTGGGAACTTTTGGGGTTTCATCATCCCAAAATTCCCGGGATTGAATTTTTGGGATTCCCCTGTCCCAAATCCCCAAAATCTTTGGGATTCCCATTTTTTGCATCATCCCAGCATAATTTTGGGTCATTTTGGGTCAATTTGGGGCCATTTCCTCACCCATTCACTCTGAACTTTGGGGATTTTTCCGCTTCCCCTCACCCCAAAATTCCCGGGATTGAATTTTTGGGGATTCCCCCACCCTGAACCCCGTTTTTTTTCGGGATTCCCCCCCAGAAGTGCCTGCGTTTCGACCCGGGGGCGGCGGTGTGGGCGGCCAAGCAGCAGCTGCTGTGCGCGCTGACCGAGGGCCTCCACGACGGCCTCAACTACGGCCTCTTCCAGCCCGCGGCCGCCGGCCGCGACGCCAAATTCCTGGACGAGGAGCGGCCGCTCCGCGATTACCCCCAGAGCTTCGACCAGGGCGTGCCCTACCTGGAGGTGGGCGTGGTCACCGCGGGTGTGGTCCCCTGGGGGGTGTGGTCACCGTGGGTGTGGTCTTGTGGGCGTGGTCTCCATTTGGGGAGGGGTTTATGAGGGAGAATTTGGGTTAAAAAGGCAGATTTTGGGTTAAAATGATGCTGGGTGGGCGTGGTCATGGTTTGGGTGTGGTCCTGGGGGCGTGGTTTGGGTTTGGGGTGGGGTTTATGGGGGAGAATTTGAGTTAAAGTGGTGGATTTGGGGTTAAAATGATGTTGGGTGGGCGTGGCCAGGTTTTGGGTGTGGTCCTGTGGGCGTGGTCTCCATTTGGGGAGGGGTTTATGGGGGAGAATTTGGGTTAAAGTGGCAGATTTTGGGTTAAAATGATGTGTGGTGGGCGTGGCCAGGGTTTGGGTGCGGTCCTGTGGGCGTGGTCAGGTTTTGGGTGTGGTTCCTGGGGGCGTGGTTTGGGTTTGGGGTGGGGTTTATGGGGGAGAATTTGAGTTAAAGTGGTGGATTTTGGGTTAAAATGATGTTGGGTGGGCGTGGCCAGGTTTTGGGTGTGGTCCTGTGGGCGTGGTCTCCATTTGGGGAGGGGTTTATGGGGGAGAATTTGGGTTAAAGTGGCAGATTTTGGGTTAAAATGATGTGTGGTGGGCGTGGTCAGGGTTTGGGTGTGGTCACGTGGGCATGGTCAGGTTTGGGGTGTGGTCCTGGGGGCGTGGTTTGGGTTTGGGGTGGGGTTTATGAGGGAGAATTTGGGTTAAAAAGGCAGATTTTGGGTTAAAATGATGCGTGGTGGGCGTGGCCATGGTTTGGGTGTGGTCCTGGGGGCGTGGTTTGGGTTTGGGGTGGGGTTTATGAGGGAGAATTTGGGTTAAAAAGGCAGATTTTGGGTTAAAATGGTGTTAAGTGGGTGTGGTCATGGTTTGGGTGTGGTCCTGGGGGCGTGGTTTGGGTTTGGGGTGGGGTTTATGAAAGAGAATTTGGGTTAAAAAGGCAGATTTTGGGTTAAAATGATGCGTGGTGGGCGTGGCCAGGGTTAGGGTGTGGTCCTGAGGGCGTGGCCAGGATTTGTTGTGGGCGTGGTCACCGTGGGTGTGGTCCTGTGGGCGTGGTTTGGGGTTAGGGTGGGGTTTATGAAAGATAATTTGGGTTAAAAAGGCAGATTTTGGGTTAAAATGATGCAGGGTGGGCGTGGCCAGGGTTTGGTGTGGTCCTGTGGGCGTGGTCAGTTTTTGGGTGTGGTACCATGGGCGTGGCCACAGTGGACGTCGCCTCGGCTGTGACATAAATTAGGGGAGGGGCCAAATTTGGGGGGAAAAGAGGCGGATTTGGGGCGTGGCCAGAAAGGGGGCGGGGCTTAAATGGGCGTGTCCATTGGTGGGCGTGGTTTGGGACAGGTTTAGGGTGTGTCCCTTGGGTGGGCGTGGCTTGGGACAGGTTTAGGGTGTGGCCAGCGGGGTGGGCGTGGCTTAGGGTGGCTCCATGTTATTTCCCACGGGGTGGGCGTGGCTTAGGGTGGCTCGATGTTATTTCCCACGGGGTGGGCGTGGTCAGGGCAGGGCGGGGGGCGTGTCCCCCGCTCGTGGGGGGGCGTGGCCTCGGTGCTGACCCCGCCCCCAGTTCCGGTACAAGACCCGGGTGTACAAACAAACCAACCTGGACGAGAAGCAGCTGGCCAAGCTCCACACCAAGGTGGGTGGGACACGCCCCCTCCGCCCTGGCCACGCCCCCTTCACCTCCCGACCACGCCCTGATTCCCTGGCCACGCCCCTTCAGCCTCGACCACGCCCCTCCCATTCTTGACCACGCCCCCATTTCCTGGCCACGTCCCCTCCGCCTCCCGACCACGCCCCGATTCCCTGGACCCTCTCCCCCCGCCCTGGCCACGCCCCCTCAGCCTCTCGACCACGCCCCTCCCGTTATTGGCCACGCCCTGAATCCCTGGTCACTCCCCTCTGCTCTGGCCACGCCCCCTCAGCCTCTCGACCACGCCCCTCCCGTTCTTGACCACGCCCCGATTTCCTGGTCACTCCCCTCTGCTCTGGCCACGCCCCCTCAGCCTCCAGGCCACGCCCCTCCCATTCTTGACCATGCCCCCATTTCCTGGCCACACCCCCTCTGCTCTGGACATGCCCCCTCTGCTTCCAGACCACGCCCCGATTCCTTGACCACGCCCCCAGTCCCCTGGACACGCTCCCTCTGCCTCCCGACCACGCCCCTCCCATTCTTGACCACGCCCTGAATCCCTGGCCACGCCCCCTCTGCTCTGGCCACGCCCCCTCAGCCTCTCGATTACGCCCCTCCCATTCTTGATCATGCCTCAAATCCCTGGACACGCCCCCTTCTCACTCTGGCCACGCCCCCTCAGCCTCCAGACCACGCCCCTCCCATTATTGACCACGCCCTGATTCCCTGGCCACGCCCCCTCCTCACTCTGGCCACGCCCCCTCAGCATCCAGACCACGCCCCTCCCATTCTTGACCACGCCTCGATTCCCTGGCCACGCCCCCTCCTCACTCTGGCCACGCCCCCTTTCCAACAGAAGCAGTCACGCCCCCCGTGGCTCTGGCCACGCCCCCATGTGGCCACGCCCCTTCTGTTCATTGGCCACGCCCCCTCCTGCTTGGTTTCTCTGGTCACGCCCCTTTTGTCGTGGCCACGCCCCTTTCGGGTCTTTGGCCACGCCCCTCACGTGATGGCTCCGCCCCTTTGTCTTTTGGTCACGCCCCTCTCCTGCCAGGCCACACCCCCCAGCCTGCGTGGCCCCGCCCCTCCCTGGAGTCCCTGGGTGTCCCCGATGTCCCCGATGTCCCCTGACCCCCTGATGTCCCCCACAATGTCCCAAATGTCCCCGATGTCCTCTGACCCCCCGATGTCCCCTGATGTCCCCGATGTCCCCTGACCCCCCCTGACCCCCCCCAATGTCCCCGATGTCCCCAATGTCCCCTGACCCCCTGATGTCCCCCTGATGTCCCAAATGTCCCCGATGTCCCCTGACCCCCCCGATGTCCCCTGGTGTCCCCTGGTGTCACCTGACCCCCTGATGACCCCCCAATGTCCCAAATGTCCCCAGTGTCCCCAATGTCCCCAATGTCCCTGATGTCCCCCTGATGTCCCCGATGTCCCCTGACCCCCTGATGTCCCCTGATGTCCCCTGGTGTCACCTGACCCCCTGATGTCCCCCCAATGTCCCCAATGTCCCCAATGTCCCCAATGTCCCCCCTGACCCCCCCGATTGTCCCCCCAATGTCCCTGATGTCCCCAATGTCCCCCCTGACCCCCCAATGTCCTCGATGTCCCACCAATTTCCCCAGTGTCCCCAATGTCCCCAATGTCCCCCTGATGTCCCCTATGTCCCCTGACCCCCCCTGACCCCCCCCCAATGTCGCCCCGGTGTCCCCAGTGTCCCCTGACCCCCTCCAATGTCCCCAGTGTCCCCAATGTCCCCCCTGACCTCCCCGGTGTCCCCAATGTCCCCAGTGTCCCCTGACCCCCCTCCAATGTCCCCAATGTCCCCAATGTCCCTGATGTCCCCAATGTCCCCCCTGATCCCCCAATGTCCCCAATGTCCCCCCTGACCCACCGATGTCCTCGATGTCCCACCAATGTCCCCAGTGTCCCCAGTGTCCCCAATGTCCCTGATGTCCCCAATGTCCTCCCTGACCTCCCCGGTGTCCCCAATGTCCCCAGTGTCCCCCCTGACCCCTCAATGTCCCCCCTGACCCCCCAATGTCCCCAATGTCCCCCTGACGTCCCCGGTGTCCCCAGACGGGGCTGCGGAAGTTTCTGGACTACGTCCAGCACGGCTCGGCGGAGAAGGTGGCGCGGCTGCTGGAGCGGGGGCTGGACCCCAACTACCACGACTCGGACTCGGGGGGTGAGACCCCCAAAAAACACCCCCGGGACCCCCAAAAACACCTCAGGACCCCCAAAAATACCCCCGGGACCCCCAAAAACACCCCCGGGACCCCCAAAAATACCCCTTGGGACCCCCAAAAACACCTCAGGACCCCCAAAAACACCCCTGGGACCCCCAAAAATACTCCTGGGACCCACAAAAACACCGCCGGGACCCCCAAAAACACCCTCGGGACCCCCAAAAACACCCCCGGGACCCCCAAAAATTACCTGGGATACCCCAAAAATACCCCCGGGACGCCCAAAAATAACCTGGGACCCCCAGAAACAGCCCTGGGACCCCCCAAAAATAACCTGGGACCCCAAAAACACCCCTGGGACCCCCAAAAATACCCCCGAGACCCCCAAAAACACCTCAGGACCCCCAAAAACACCCCTGGGACCCCCAAAAATACCCCCGGGACTCCAAAAAACATCCCTGGGACCCCCAGAAACAGACCTGGGACCCCCCAAAAATAACCTGGGACCCCAAAAATAACCCAGAACCCCCAAAAATACCCCCGAGACCCCCAAAAACACCTCTGGGACCCCCAAAAATTACCTGGGAACCCCAAAAACACCCCTGGGACCCCCAAAAACACCTCAGGATCCCCAAAAATACCCCCGGGACCCCTGAAAATACCCCTTGGGACCCCCAAAAACACCCCCGGGACCCCCAAAAATAACCCAGGACCACCAAAAATACCACGGGACCCCAAAAATATCCTGGGATACCCCAAAAACACCCCTGGGACCCCCAAAAACACCCCTGGGACCCCCAAAAATACTCCTGGGACCCCCAAAAACACCCCCGGGACCCCCAAAAATACCCTGGGATCCCCAAAAACACCTCAGGAACCCCAAAAATACCCCAGGACCCCCAAAATTTACCTGGGATACCCCAAAAACACCCCTGGGACCCCCAAATTCCCAGGCACGCCCCCCCCCCAGATCCTCAGGGACACCCCCAAGTTCTTGGGGACACCCCCAATGTCCTCACAATGTCCCCAAATGTCCCCAGAGGTCCCCAAACCCCCCCGATGTCCCCAGAGGTCCCCAAATCCTCCCGGATGTCCCAAATGTCCCCCCAATGTCCCCAAAACCCCTCAATGCCCCCGATGTCCCCGATGTCCCCGATGTCCCCGATGCCATCCCCGTGTCCCCATTGCCATCCCCGATGTCCCCAATGTCACCGTGTCCCCAACCCCGTCCCAATGTCCCCAATGTCCCCAACGCCATCCCTGTGTCCCCAATGTCCCAAATGTCCCCATCACTATCTCCAATGTCCCCAACTCTGTCCCCGATGTCCCCAACGCCATCCTCAATGTCCCCAACGCCATCCCTGATGTCCCCAACACCATTCCTGTGTCCCCAATGTCCCCATCACTGTCCCAGTGTCCCCAGTGTCCCCAACTGCCATCCCAATGTCCCCAATGTCACCGTGTCCCCAACACCATCCCCAATGTCCCCATCGCCATCCCCGATGTCCCCAACGCCATCCCTGTGTCCCCAATGTCCCCATCACTGTCCTCAATGTCCCCAATGTCCCCATCACTGTCCCCAATGTCCCCATCACCATCCCCAATGTCCCCAACTCTGTCCCCGCTGTCCCCAAATGTGTCCCCAATGTCCCCAACACCATCCCCAATGTCCCCAACACCATCCCCGATGTCCCCAATGTCCCCATCACTGTCCCCAATGTCCCCAACTCTGTCCCCAATGTCCCCAACACCATCCCCAATGTCCCCAACGCCACCCTTGTGTCCCCAATGTCCCCAACACCATCCCCAATGTCCCCAACCATGTCCCCAATGTCCCCAACCATGTCCCCAATGTCCCCAACGCCATCCCCACTGTCCCCAACCGTGTCCCCGCTGTCCCCAACGCCATCCCCAATGTCCCCAACCATGTCCCCGCTGTCCCCATCACTGTCCCCACTGTCCCCAACTCTGTCCCTGCTGTCCCCAATGGTGTCCCCGCTGTCCCCAACACCATCCCCTCTGTCCCCATCACTGTCCCCACTGTCCCCAACCGTGTCCCCACTGTCCCCAACTCTGTCCCTGCTGTCCCCGACGGTGTCCCCGCTGTCCCCAACGGTGTCCCCGCTGTCCCCGACGGTGTCCCCGCTGTCCCCAGAGACGCCGCTGACGCTGGCGGCGCAGCGCGAGGGCCCAGGTGAGGTCGAGATCATCCGGCTGCTCTGCCTGGGCGGGGCTCACCTGGATTTCCGCGCCCGCGACGGAGCCACGGCGCTGCACCGGGCGGTGTGCACGCGGCGGTACCCGGCACTGCTGGTGAGACACCTGGGGACACACCTGGGGACACCTGGGGACACCTGGGGACAGCTGGGGACACCTGGGGACACACCTGGGGACAGCTGGGGACACCTGGGGACACACCTGGGGACACACCTGGGGACACCTGGGGACAGCTGGGGACAGATGGGGACACCTGGGGGGCCATGGGGACAGCTGGGGACACACTTGGGGACAGCTGGGGACACACCTGGGGACAGCTGGGGACACCTGGGGACACCTGGGGACAGCTGGGGACAGCTGGGGACACATCTGGGGACAGCTGGGGACAGATGGGGACACCTGGGGACACCTGGGGACACACCTGGGGACACCTGGGGACAGCTGGGGACACCTGGGGACACACCTGGGGACACCTGGGGACACCTGGGGACACCTGGGGACAGCTGGGGACATGGGGACACACCTGGACACAGCTGGGGACAGCTGGGGACAGCTGGGAACACACCTGGGGACAGCTGGGGACACGAGGGGACACCTGGGGACACCTGGGGACACACCTGGGGACAGCTGGGGACACACCTGGGGACAGCTGGGGACACTTGGACACACCTGGGGACAGCTGGACACAGCTGGGGACACCTGGGGACACACTTGGGGACACCCATAGAGCAGAGGGGACACGGGGGTGCCATGGAGGGGTCTGGGGGTGTCACAGGGGGGTCCCAAGGGTGTCACCGGTGTCACCCGCAGGGGCTGCTGGACCTGGGGGGGGTCCCCAAATAAAGGGGGTGACACCCTGGGGGTGACACGGGGGGTCTGGGGGTGTCATGGGGGGGTCTGGGGGTGTCACTCGGGATCCCAGGGGTGTCCCAAGGCTGTCACCGGTGTCACCCGCAGGGGCTGCTGGACCTGGGGGGGTCCCCAAATAAAGGGGGTGACACCCTGGGGGGGACACAGGGGGTCTGGGGGTGCCCCAGGGGGGTCTGGGGGTGTCACTGGGGATCCCAGGGTGTCACAGGGGGTCTGGGGGTGACACTGGGGATCCCAGGGGTGTCCCAAGGGTGTCACCGGTGTCACCCGCAGGCGCTGCTGGACCTGGGGGGGTCCCCAAATAAAGGGGGTGACACCCTGGGGGTGACACAGGGGGGGTCGGGGGGTGTCACAGGGGGGGTCTGGGGGTGTCACAGGGGGGTCCCAGGGTGTCATGGGGGGTCTGGGGGTGTCACGGGGGGGTCCCAAGGGTGTCACCGGTGTCACCCACAGGCACTGCTGGACCTGGGGGGGTCCCCAAATAAAGGGGGTGACACTCTGGGGGTGTCACGGGGGGTCTGGGGGTGTCACAGGGGGGTCCCGGGGTGTCATGGGGGGGTCTGGGGGTGTCACGGGGGGGTCCCAAGGGTGTCACTGGTGTCACCCGCAGGCGCTGCTGGACCTGGGGGGGTCCCCGAACTACAAGGACCGTCGGGGCCTGACCCCCCTGTACCACACGGCCATGGTGGGGGGGGACCCGCGGTGCTGCGAGCTGCTGCTCTACAACCGCGCGCACATCGGCACGGCTGACGAGAACGGCTGGCAGGAGATACACCAGGTGACAGCCCTGTCACCGTGTCACCGTGTCATTGTCACCGTGTCACCGTGTCACTGTGTCACCCCATTATCCCGTTATACCATCCCTGTGTGACATCATCATTGTGTGACATCATCACTGTGTGACATCATCACCGTGTGACATCGGCACGGCTGACGAGAACGGCTGGCAGGAGATACACCAGGTGACAGCCCTGTCACCGTCACCGTGTCATTGTCACCGTGTCACCGTGTCACCCTGTCATTGTCACCGTGTCACTGTGTCACCCCATTATCCCGTTATACCATCCCTGTGTGACATCATCACCGTGTGACATCATCACTGTGTGACATCATCACCGTGTGACACCAGCACGGGTGACGAGAACGGCTGGCAGGAGATACACCAGGTGACAGCCCTGTCACCGTCACCGCGTCACCGTGTCACCGTGTCACTGTGTCACCCCATTATCCCGTTATACCATCCCTGTGTGACATCATCACCGTGTGACATCATCACCGTGTGACATCATCACTGTGTGACATCGGCGCGGGTGACGAGAACGGCTGGCAGGAGATACACCAGGTGACAGCCCTGTCACCGTCACCGTGTCACCGTGTCACCGTGTCACTGTGTCACCCCGTTATCCCATTATACCATCACTGTATGACATCATCACTGTGTGACATCATCACTGTGTGACATCATCACCGTGTGACATCATCACCGTGTGACATCATCACTGTGTGACATCGGCACGGCTGACGAGAACGGCTGGCAGGAGATACACCAGGTGACAGCCCTGTCACCGTCACCGCGTCACCGTGTCACTGTGTCACCCTGTCATTGTCACCGTGTCATTGTGTCACCCCATTATCCCATTATACCATCACTGTGTGACATCATCACCGTGTGACATCATCACCGTGTGACATCATCACCGTGTGACATCGGCGCGGGTGACGAGAACGGCTGGCAGGAGATACACCAGGTGACAGCCCTGTCACTGTGTCATTGTCACCGTGTCATTGTCACCGTGTCATTGTCACCGTGTCACCGTGTCATTGTGTCACCCCATTATCCCGTTATACCATCCCTGTATGACATCATTACCATGTGACATCATCACTGTGTGACATCATCACAGTGTGACATCGGCACGGCTGACGAGAACGGCTGGCAGGAGATACACCAGGTGACAGCCCTGTCACCATCACCGCGTCACCGCGTCACCGTGTCACCCTGTCATTGTCACCGTGTCACTGTGTCACCCCGTTATCCCATTATACCATCACTGTATGACATCATCACTGTGTGACATCATCACTGTGTGACATCGGCACGGCTGACGAGAACGGCTGGCAGGAGATACACCAGGTGACAGCCCTGTCACCGTCACCGTGTCACCGTGTCACCCTGTCATTGTCACCGTGTCATTGTGTCACCCCATTATCATGTTATCCCATTATACCATCCCTGTATGACATCATCACTGTGTGACATCATCACTGTGTGACATCATCACTGTGCGACATCGGCACGGCTGACGAGAACGGTTGGCAGGAGATACACCAGGTGACAGCCCTGTCACCGCGTCACCGTGTCATTGTCACCGTGTCACCGTGTCACTGTGTCACCCCATTATCCCGTTATACCATCCCTGTGTGACATCAACACTGTGTGACATCATCACTGTGTGACATCGGCGCGGGTGACGAGAACGGCTGGCAGGAGATACACCAGGTGACAGCCCTGTCACCGTGTCACCATGTCATTGTCACCGTGTCACCGTCACTGTGTCATTGTCACTGTGTCACCGTGTCACTGTGTCACCCCATTATCCCGTTATACCATCCCTGTGTGACATCATCACTGTGTGACATCAGCACCGTGTGACATCATCACCGTGTGACATCATCACTGTGTGACATCGGCACGGCTGACGAGAACGGCTGGCAGGAGATACACCAGGTGACAGCCCTGTCACCGTGTCACCGTGTCATTGTCACCGTGTCATTGTCACCGCGTCATTGTCACCGTGTCACCGTGTCACTGTGTCACCCCATTATCCCGTTATACCATCCCTGTGTGACATCAACACTGTGTGACATCATCACTGTGTGACATCGGCGCGGGTGACGAGAACGGCTGGCAGGAGATACACCAGGTGACAGCCCTGTCACCGTGTCACCATGTCATATTGTCACCGTGTCACCGTGCCAGCCTGTCACCGTGTCACGTTGTCACCGTCTCACATTGTCACCGTCTCACATTGTCACTGTGTCACTGTGCCAGCCTGTCACTGTCTCACATTGTCACTGTCTCACATTGTCACCGTGTCACCGTCTCACATTGTCACCATCTCACATTGTCACCGTGTCACATTGTCACCGTCTCACATTGTCACCGTGTCACTGTGCCAGCCTGTCACCATCTCACACTGTCACCGTCTCACATTGTCACCGTGTCACATTGTCACTGTGTCACCATGACAGCCTGTCAACATCTCACACTGTCACCGTGTCACATTGTCACCGTCTCACACTGTCACCATGTCACCATCTCACATTGTCACCGTGTCATATTGTCACCGTGTCACCATGACAGCCTGTCACCGTCTCACATTGTCACCGTCTCACATTGTCACCATGTCACTGTGCCAGCCTGTCACCATGTCACATTGTCACCGTGTCGCGTTGTCACCGTCTCACATTGTCACCGTCTCACACTGTCACCGTGTCACCGTCTCACATTGTCACCATCTCACATTGTCACCGTGTCACCGTCTCACATTGTCACCGTCTCACATTGTCACCGTCTCACATTGTCACCGTCTCACACTGTCACCGTGTCACATTGTCACCATGTCACGTTGTCACCGTCTCACATTGTCACCGTGTCATATTGTCACCATCTCACATTGTCACTGTGTCACTGTGCCAGCCTGTCACCGTCTCACACTGTCACCATCTCACATTGTCACCATCTCACACTGTCACCGTGTCACCGTCTCACATTGTCACCGTCTCACACTGTCACCGTGTCACCGTCTCACATTGTCACTGTGTCACACTGTCACCGTATCACCATGACAGCCTGTCACCGTCTCACATTGTCACCATGTCACTGTGCCAGCCTGTCACCGTGTCACATTGTCACCGTGTCACCGTGTCATATTGTCACTGTGTCACCATGACAGCCTGTCACCGTCTCACATTGTCACCGTCTCACATTGTCACCATCTCACATTGTCACCGTGTCACCATGTCACATTGTCACCGTCTCACATTGTCACTGTCTCACATTGTCACCGTCTCACATTGTCACCGTGTCACCGTGTCACATTGTCACCGTCTCACACTGTCACCGTGTCACCGTCTCACATTGTCACCGTGTCACATTGTCACACTGTCACCGTCTCACATTGTCACCGTGTCACACTGTCACCGTGTCACCGTGACAGCCTGTCAACGTCTCACTGCCATCACCGCACCCGTGTCAGATGTCACCGTGTCACTCTGCCATGTCACCGTGTCACTGCCATGTCACCATGTCACTGCCATGTCACCGTGTCACTCTGCCATGTCACCGTGTCACTCTGCCATGTCACCGTGTCACCCCACCAGCCACATCCCCGAATGTCCCCAAATCCCCCCAATGTCCCAGATGTCCCCAAGGTCCCAAATGTCCCCAAGGTCCCCAATGTCCCCGATGTCCCCAATGTCCCCAACACCCCCTAGGTCCCAGATGTCCCCAAGGTCCCAGCTGTCCCCCCATCCCCAGATGTCCCAAATGTCCCCAATGTCCCCAAGGTCCCAGATGTCCCAATGTCCCAATGTCCCCAAGGTCCCAGCTGTCCCCCCCATCCCCAGATGTCCCCAGTGTCCCCAATATGTCCCCAGTTCCCCCTGGATGTCCCCACTGTCCCTGCTGTCCTCACTGTCCCAAATTTCCCCCGATGTCCCGGGATGTCCCCATTGTCCCCAATGTCCCTTCTGATGTCCCCAATGTCCCCAGGCGTGCCAGCACGGCCACTCGCAACACCTGGAGCAAGACCCACTGTCCCCAATGTCCCCCCAATGTCCCCAATGTCCCCCCAGTGTCCCCAGTGTCCCCAATGTCCCCAGTCCCGTCAATGTCCTCAATGTCCCCCCAATGTCCCCAATGTCCCCCCAGTGTCCCCATTGTCCTCAATGTCCCCAGTCCCGTCAATGTCCTCAATGTCCCCCCAATGTCCCCATTGTCCCCAATGTCCCCATTGTCCCAAATGTCCCCATTGTCCCCAATGTCTCCAATGTCCCAAATGTCCTCTGCTGTCCCCACTGTCCCCAATGTCCCCCCAATGTCCCAAATCTCCCCACTGTCCCAAATATCCCCAATCCCCCCATTGTCCCCAATGTCCCCCCAATGTCCCCACTGTCCCCACTGTCCCCAATGTCCCCACTGTCCCCAATGTCCCCCCACTGTCCCCAATGTCCCCTCTGCTGTCCCCAATGTCCCCAGGCGTGCCAGCACGGCCACTCGCAACACTTGGAGCAAGACCCACTGTCCCCAATGTCGCCCCAATGTCCCCAATGTCCCCCCAATGTCCCCAGTGTCCCCAATGTCCCCAGTCCCGTCAATGTCCTCAATGTCCCCCCAATGTCCCCAATGTCCCCCCAATGTCCCCAGTGTCCCAAATGTCCCCACTGTCCCAAATGTCCCCATTGTCCCCAATGTCCCCATTGTCCCAAATGTCCTCTGCTGTCCCCACTGTCCCCAATGTCCCCCCAATGTCCCAAATCTCCCCACTGTCCCCAATGTCCCCAGTGCTCCCATTGTCCCCAATGTCCCCCCAATGTCCCCATTGTCCCCAATGTCCCCCCAATGTCCCCAATGTCCCCATTGTCCCCAATGTCCCCTCTGATGTCCCCACTGTCCCCAGGCGTGCCAGCACGGCCACTCGCAACACCTGGAGCAAGACCCACTGTCCCCAATGTCTCCCCAATGTCCCCAATGTCCCCCCAATGTCCCCAGTGTCCCCAATGTCCCCATTGTCCCCAATGTCCCCATTGTCCCAAATGTCCCCAATGTCCCAAATATCCCCAATCCCCCCAATGTCCCCAATGTCCCCATTGTCCCCACTGTCCCCACTGTCCCCACTGTCCCCAATGTCCCCTCTGATGTCCCCACTGTCCCCAGGCGTGCCAGCACGGCCACTCGCAGCACTTGGAGCATGACCCAATATCCCCAATCCCCCCAATGTCCCCTCTGATGTCCCCAATGTCCCCACTGTCCCCAATGTCCCCCCAATGTCCCCATTGTCCCCAATGTCCCCAATGTCCCAAATATCCCCAATCCCCCCAATGTCCCCAATGTCCCCATTGTCCCCACTGTCCCCAATCCCCCCACTGTCCCCAATGTCCCCTCTGATGTCCCCAATGTCCCCACTGTCCCCAATGTCCCCTCTGCTGTCCCCACTGTCCCCAGGCGTGCCAGCACGGCCACTCGCAGCACTTGGAGCATTTGCTGTTCTATGGGGCCGAGGCGGCGGCGCAGAACGCGTCCGGCAACACCGCGCTGCACATCTGCGCCCTCTACAACAAGGTGGGGACATTGGGGACATTGGGGACATCTGGGGACATTGGGGATATTTGGGGACATTGGGGACATTGGGGGCATCTGGGGACAATGGGGACATTGAGGATATTTGGGGACAATGGGGACATTGGGGATATTTGGGGACAATGGGGACATTGGGGACAGTGGGGACAATCAGGACATTGGGGACATTGGGGACAATGGGGACATTGGGGACATCTGGGGACAATGGGGACATTGGGGACATTGGGGATATTGGGGGACAATGGGGACAATGGGGACAATGGGGACAATGGGGACATTGGGGACATTGGGGACATTTGGGGACAATGGGGACATTGGGGACATTGGGGACAATGGGGACAATGGGGACATTGGGGACATCTGGGGACAATGGGGACAGAGGGGACAATGGGGACATTGGGGACATCAGGAGCAATGGGGACATTGAGGACATTGGGGACATTGGGGACATTGGGGACAATGGGGACATTGGGGACATTGGGGACAATGGGGACAATGGGGACAATGGGGACATCTGGGGACATTGGGGACAGTGGGGACAATGGGGACAATGGGGACAATGGGGACGTTGGGGACATTGGGGACAATGGGGACATTGGGGACATTGGGGACAATGGGGACATTGGGGACATCTGGGGACATCTGGGGACAATGGGGACATTGGGGACATTTGGGGACAATGGGGACATTGGGGACAGTGGGGACAATCAGGACATTGGGGACATTGGGGACATTGGGGACATTGGGGAGCATTTGGGGACAATGGGGATTTTGGGATTTCGGGATTTTGGGATTTTGGGATTTTGGTGATTTTGGGATTTTGGGGTTTCGGGATTTTGGTGATTTTGGGATTTGGGGATTTCGGGGTTTCGGGACATGTGGCAATGGGACATTGCGGGGTTTTGGGGACACCGGTGACACTCGGGTGACATCGGTGTCCCCGTGTCCCCCCCATCCCAGGAGAGCTGCGCCCGCATCCTCCTGTACCGAGGGGCCAACAAGGAGGTGAAGAACAACAGCGGGCAGACGCCGTTCCAGGTGACACTGGGGACATTGGGGACACTGGGGACACTGGGGGGACATTGGGGACATTGGGGACATTGGGGACATTGGGGGGACACTGGGGACATTGGGGACATTGGGGACACTGGGGACACTGGGGACATTGGGGACACTGGGGACATTGGGGACATTGGGGACACTGGGGACATTGGGGGGATTTGGGACACTGGGGACATTGGGGACACTGGGGACATTGGGGACATTGGGGACATTGGGGACATTAGGGGGACATTGGGGGGACACTGGGGACACTGGGGACATTGGGGACACTGGGGGGATTTGGGACATTGGGGACATTGGGGACATTGGGGACATTGGGGACACTGCAGAGGGGGTGACCCCCCGTGTGAGTGTCCCCATCTCTGTCCCCCTGTCCGTCTGTCCCCCTGTCCCTCTGTCCATCTGTCCCCATCCCTGTCCCCGTGTCTGTCTGTCCCCGTATCCATCTGTCCCCCTGTCCCCGTGTCCGTCTGTCCACCTGTCCCCCTGTCCTCTGTCCCCTGTCCCCATCCCTGTCCCTCTGTCCCCCTGTCCTCTGTCCCTCCGTCTGTCCCCATCCCTGTCCCTCTGTTCCTCTGTCCCCGTGTCCCCGTGTCCCATCTGTCCCCGTGTCCGTCTGTCCCCCTGTCCCCTGTCCACGTCCGTCTGTCCCCGTGTCCCCGTGTCCGTCTGTCCCCGTGTCCCCCTGTCCCCGTGTCTGTCTGTCCCCCTGTCCCCGTGTCCGTCTGTCCCCCTGTCCATGTCCCTCTGTCCCCGTGTCCCCGTGTCCGTCTGTCCCCGTGTCCCTTTGTCCCCGTGTCCCTCTGTCCCCCTGTCCGTCTGTCCCCCTGTCCATGTCCCCTGTGTCCCTCTGTCCCCGTGTCCCTCTGTCCCCGTGTCCGTCTGTCCCCCTGTCCCCCTGTCCATGTCCCCCTGTCCATGTCCCCGTGTCCGTCTGTCCCCCTGTCCATGTCCCCGTGTCCGTCTGTCCCCGTGTCCCTCTGTCCCCCTGTCCATGTCCCTCTGTCCCCGTGTCCCCGTGTCCCTCTGTCCCCGTGTCCGTCTGTCCCTCTGTCCCCGTGTCCGTCTGTCCCCGTGTCCGTCTGTCCCTCTGTCCCCGTGTCCGTCTGTCCCCGTGTCCGTCTGTCCCTCTGTCCCCGTGTCCGTCTGTCCCCGTGTCCGTCTGTCCCTCTGTCCCCGTGTCCCTCTGTCCCTGTGTCCCTCTGTCCCCGTGTCCCTCTGTCCCCGTGTCCGTCTGTCCCCGTGTCCGTCTGTCCCCCTGTCCATGTCCCCCGTGTCCGTCTGTCCCCGTGTCCCTCTGTCCCCGTGTCCGTCTGTCCCCGTGTCCATGTCCCCCGTGTCCGTCTGTCCCCGTGTCCCTCTGTCCCCTGTCCCCGTGTCCCTCTGTCCCCGTGTCCGTCTGTCCCCGTGTCCGTCTGTCCCCGTGTCCCTCTGTCCCCTGTCCCCGTGTCCGTCTGTCCCCGTGTCCGTCTGTCCCGCAGGTCGCGGTGATCGCCGGGAATTTCGAGCTGGGGGAGCTCATCAAGAACCACCGGGACAGCGACGTGGGTGAGCGGGGACAGGGACAGGGGACACCGGGGGGACACCGGGGGGACACCGGGGGGACATTTGGGGACACCGGGGGACACTGGGGACACTGGGGACACCGGGGGGACACCGGGGGGACACCGGGGGGACACCGAGGGACATCGGGGGGACATTTGGGGACATTGGGGGGACACTGAAGGGACACCGGGGACATCAGGAGGACACTGAGGGGACACTGAGGGGACATTGGGGGGATTTGGGGACACTGGGGGACACCGTGGGACATTGGGGGGACATTGGGGACATCGGGGGGACACTGAGGGGACATTGGGGACACCGGGGGGACACTGGGGGGACACTGAGGGGACACTGGGGACATTGGGGGGACGATGGGGGGACACTGAGGGGACACCGGGGACATTGGGGGGACATTTGGGACATCGGGGGGACACTGGAGGGACACTGGGGACATCGGGGGTCACTGGGGGGACAATGGGGGGACACTGAGGGGACATTGGGGACACGGGGGGGACACCGGGGGGACATTTGGGGACATTGGGGGGACACTGGGGACATCGGGGGGACACTGAGGGGACATTGGGGGACATTGGGGGGACACTGGGGGGACATTGAGGGGACACTGGGGACATTGGGGGGACACTGAGGGGACACTGAGGGGACATTGGGGGGATTTGGGGACACTGGGGGACACCGTGGGACATTGGGGGGACATTGGGGACATCGGGGGGACACTGAGGGGACATTGGGGACACCGGGGGGACACTGGGGGGACATTGAGGGGACACCGGGGACATTGGGGGGACATTGGGGGGATTTGGGGACATCGGGGACATTGAGGTGGACATTGGGGACATCGGGGGGACACCGTGGGACATTGTGGGGACACCGGGGGGACATTGGGGACATCAGGGGGACATTGGGGGGATTTGGGGACATCGGGGGGACATTATGGGGACACCGGGGGTACAATGGGGGGACACTGAGGGGACACTGGGGACACTGGGGACATTGGGGGGACGATGGGGGGACACTGAAGGGACACTGGGGGGACACTGGGGGGACATTTGGGACACCGGGGGGACATCGAGGACATTTGGGGGGATTTGGGGACATTTGGGGACATTGGGGACATTGGGGGACACGGGACTGGGGCGGGGCACAGAGGAGCTTTGGGGACGGGGGGGGGGAATGGGAGGAACCCGGGGGGGTCCCGGCCCTTCCTTCCCCAAAATCCACCCCAAAACCCCCCAAATCCACCCCAAAACCCCCCCAGCCCCGCCCAAAACCCTCCCAAATCCCCCTCAGACCCCCCCAAACCCCCCCCCAGACCCCCCAACTCCCTCAAATCCCCCCCAGACCCCTCCAAACCCCTCCCAGACCCCCCAAATCCCCCTCAAATCCCCCCAACTCCCCCAAAATCTCCCCTGACGCCCCCCAAAATCTCTCCAAACCCCCCCTGACGCCCCCCCAGTGCCGTTCCAGGAGACCCCAGACCCCCCAAACCCCTCCCAAACCCCCCAAATAACCCCCCAAATCCCCCCAAACCCCTCCCAGACCCCTCCCAGACCCCCCAAATCCCCCCAAAATCTCCCCTGACCGCCCAAACCCCCCCAAACCCCTCCCAGACCCCCCAAACTCCTCCCAAAATCCCCCCAGACCCCCCTCAGACTCCCCCAACTCCCCCAAAACCCCTCCAAATCCCCCCCAGACTCCCCCAAATCCCCCTCAGACTCCCCCAAATCCCCCCAAATCCCCCCAGACCCCTCCCCAGACCCCCCAACTCCCCCAAAATCCCCCCAAACCCCCCCTGACGCCCCCCCAGTGCCCTTCCAGGAGAGCCCCAGACCCCCGAAAAGCCCCCAAATCCCCCCCAAACTCCTCCCAGACCCCCCCAAATCCCCCCCAAATCCCCCCCAAAGCCCCCAAATCCCTCCCAAACCCCTCCCAGACCCCCCAAATCCCCCCCAAATCCCCCCCAAACCCCTCCCAGATCCCCCAAACCCCCCCCAAATCCCCCCCAAAGCCCCCAAATCCCCCCCAAATCCCTCCCAACTCCACCCAAAACCCCCCCAAATCCCCCCAAAGCCCCCCTGACGCCCCCCCAGTGCCGTTCCAGGAGAGCCCCAGACCCCCCAAATCCCCCCGAAACCCCACCAGACCCCCCCAAATCCCCCCCAAATCCCCCCCAAAGCCCCCCAAACCCCCCAAACCCCCCCTGACGCCCCCCCAGTGCCGTTCCAGGAGAGCCCCAGACCCCCCAAATCCCCCCCAGACCCCTCCCAAACCCCCCAAATCCCCCCCAAACCCCCCCCAGACCCCCCCAAATCCCCCCCAAATAACCCCCAGACCCCCCGAATCCCCCCCAACCCCCCCAATCCCCCCCAAATCCCCCCTGACGCCCCCCCAGTGCCATTCCAGGAGAGCCCCAGACCCCCCAAATCCCCCCCAGACCCCTCCCAAACCCCCCAAACCCCCCCAAATCCCCCCCAAAGCCCCCAAATCCCTCCCAAACCCCTCCCAGACCCCCCAAACCCCCCCCAAATCCCCCCCAGACCCCTCAAAACTCCCCAAATCCCCCCCAAACCCCCCAAATTCCCCCTGACGCCCCCCCAGTGCCGTTCCAGGAGAGCCCCAGACCCCCCAAATCCCCCCCAGACCCCTCCCAGACCCCCCAAATCCCCCCCAAACCCCCCAAACCCCCCCTGACGCCCCCCCAGTGCCGTTCCAGGAGAGCCCCAGACCCCCCAAATCCCCCCCAAACCCCTCCCAGACCCCCCAAATCCCCCCCAAATCCCCCCAAACCCCCCTGACGCCCCCCCAGTGCCGTTCCAGGAGAGCCCCAGACCCCCAAATCCCCCCCAAATCCCCCCGAAACCCCTCCAGACCCCCCCAAATCCCCCCCAAAGCCCCCCCAAATCCCCCCCAAACGCCCCTGACGCCCCCCCAGTGCCGTTCCAGGAGAGCCCCAGACCCCCCAAATCCCCCCCAGACCCCTCCCAGACCCCCCAAATCCCCCCCAAACCCCCCCTGACGCCCCCCCAGTGCCGTTCCAGGAGAGCCCCAGACCCCCCAAACCCCTCCCAAACCCCCCAAATCCCCCCCAAACCCCTCCCAGACCCCTCCAGACCCCCCAAATCCCCCCCAAACCCCCCCTGACGCCCCCCCAGTGCCGTTCCAGGAGAGCCCCCAATTCGCCGGGCGCCGCCGGGAGGGGCTCCGGGGGCTCCCCCTCCCCCCCCAGCGCCTCCTCCGGGCCAACAGCGACACCGGGGGGGGGGCCCTGCCCGAGTGGGTCCTGAGGGGTCCCCCCGGAGCCCCCCCGGCCCCCAGACCCCCCTCGGGGACCCTGCGCAGCTCCAGCTCCCCCCGAGGGGCTCGGGCTCGATCGCCCTCCCGGGGGAGGCACCCGGAGGAGCCCCGGAGGCAACCGAGGGGCAGGCCCAGGTACGGGGGGGGGGGGATTTGGGGGGGTCCTGAGGGGTTTGAGGGGGTCTCGGGGGGTCCTGAGGGGACTTGGGGGGGTCCTGAGGGGATTTGGGGGGGTCTCGGGGGGATCTGGAGGAGTCTTGGGGGGCATTTGGGGTCTGGGACCCCTGGAAAAGGCACCCGGAGGAGCCCCAAGGATGGTCCAGGTACGAGGGGGGGAACCTGGGGGGGTCTCGGGGGGGATTTGGGGGGGTCTCAGGGGAATTTGGGGGGATTTGGGGGGATTTGGGGGGATTTGGGGGGGTCTCAGGGGGGATTTGGGGTCTGGGACCCCTGGAAAAGGCACCCGGAGGAGCCCCGGAGGCAACCGAGGGGCAGGCCCAGGTACGGGGGGGTGGGATTTGGGGGGGTCTCGGGGGGTCCTGAGGGGATTTGGGGGGGTCTCGGGGGGATCTGGAGGGGTCTCGGGGGGCATTTGGGGTCCGGGACCCCTGGAAAAGGCACCTGGAGGAGCCCCAAGGGTGGTCCAGGTACGAGGGGGGAAACCTGGGGGGGTCTCGGGGGGGATTTGGGGGGCTCTCGGGGGGTCCTGAGGGGATTTGGGGGGCTCTTGGGGGGATTTGGGGGGTCTCAGGGGGGATTTGGGGTCCGGGACCCCTGGAAAAGGCACCCGGAGGAGCCCCAAGGGTGGTCCAGGTACGAGGGGGGGATTTGGGGGGGATTTGGGGGGGTCTCGGGGGGATTTTGGGGGGATTTGGGGGGGATTTGGGGGGTCTCGGGGGGATTTTGGGGGGATTTGGGGGGGCTGTGAGCCTTGAATTGGGGGCTGAGACCCCTTTTTGGGGGTGCGGGACTCAAATTTGGGTCTTTGGGACCCCAAATCAGGACCCTGGGACCCCTTTTTGGGACCCCAGGACCCCAATTTGGGACTCGGGGACCCCAATTCTGGGCTTTGGGTGGGGGTCTCTGGGTCCAGGACCCCAAATCGGGACCCTGGGACCCAAATTCGGGGCTCGGGGACCCCAATTTAAGGCTCCAAGACCCCAAATTGGGGCTTGGGGACCCCAATTTGGGTCCTTGGGACCCCAAATCGGGACCCGGGGACCCCATTTTGGGACCCCGGGACCCCAATCTGGGACCCCAAGACCCCATTTAGGGACCCCGGACCCCATTTTGAGACCCCAGGACCCCAATGTGTGACTTCGGGACCCCAATTTGGGACTCGGGGACCCCAATTCTGGGCTTTGGGTGGGGGTCTCTGGGTCCAGAACCCCAAATCGGGGCTCGGGGACCCCATTTTGAGACTTCAAGACCCCAAATCGGAGCTCTGGGACCCAAATCGATACCCGGGGACCCCATTTTGAGACCCCAGACCCAATTTGAGACCCCAGGACCCCAATTTGAGACACCAGGACCCCAATTTAGGACCCTGGGACCCATTTTGGGACTCGGGGACCCCATTTTGGGACCTCGGGACCCCAATTTGAGACCCCAGGACCCCAATTTGAGACCCCAATTTGGGACCCCGGGACCCAAATCAGAGCTCTGGGACCCAAATCAGGACTCGGGGACCCCTTTTTGGGACCCCAGGACCCCAATTTGAGACCCCAAGACCCCATTTTGAGACCCCAGACCCAAATTTGAGACCCCGGGACCCCAATTTGAGACCTCAGGACCCAAATTTGGGACCCTGGGACCCATTTTGGGACTCGGGGACCCCAATTTGAGACCCCAAAACCCCAATTTGGGACCCCAAGACCCCAAATCGGAGCTCTGGGACCCAAATCGGGACTCGGGGATCCCATTTTGGGACTCCAGGACCCCAATTTGGGATGCTGGGACCCCATTTAGGGACCCCTGGACCCGAATTTGAGAACCCAGGACCCAAATTTGAGACCCGGGACCCCAATTTGAGACCCCGGGACCCCAATTTGAGACCCCAAGACCCCAATTTAAGACCCTGGACCTCATTTGGGGACCCCCGGACCCAAATTTGAGACCCCAAGACCCCATTTTGAGACCCCAGGACCCCAATTTAGGACCCTGGGACCCTTTTTGGGACCTCGGGACCCCAATTTGAGACCCCAGGACCCCAATTTAGGACCCTGGGACCCCAAATCGGAGCTCTGGGACCCAAATCGGGACTCGGGGACCCCATTTTGGGACTCGGGGACCCCAATTTGAGACCCCAAGACCCCATTTGAGACCCCAAGACCCCAATTTGGGACCCCAAGACCCCATTTTGGGACCCCGGACCCCAATTTGGGACCCCAAGACCCCAAATCGGAGCTCTGGGACCCAAATCGGGACACGGGGACCCCATTTTGGGACTCGGGGACCCCAATTTGAGACCCCAGGACCCCAATTTGAGACCCCAGACCCAAATTTGAGACCCCAGACCCCAATTTGAGACCCCAAGACCCCATTTTGAGACCCCAAGACCCCAATTTGAGACCCCAGGACCCCAATTTGGGACCCCAAGACCCCAAATCGGAGCTCTGGGACCCAAATTCGGGACTCGGGGACCCCATTTTGGGACTCGGGGACCCCATTTTGGGACTCGGGGACCCCAATTTGAGACCCCAAGACCCCATTTGAGACCCCGTGACCCCAATTTGAGACCCCAAGACCCCAATTTGGGACCCCAAGACCCCATTTTGGGACCCCGGACCCCAATTTGGGACCCCAAGACCCCAAATCGGAGCTCTGGGACCCAAATCGGGACTCGGGGACCCCATTTTGGGACTCGGGGACCCCAATTTGAGACCCCAAGACCCCATTTGAGACCCCAAGACCCCAATTTGGGACCCCAAGACCCCATTTTGGGACCCCGGACCCCAATTTGGGACCCCAAGACCCCAAATCGGAGCTCTGGGACCCAAATCAGGACTCGGGGACCCCATTTTGAGACCCCGGGACCCCAATTTGAGACCCCAGACCCAAATTTGAGACCCCAGGACCCCAATTTGAGACCCCGGGACCCCAATTTGAGACCCCAAGACCCCATTTTGAGACCCCAAGACCCCAATTTGAGACCCCAGACCCAAATTTGAGACCCCGGGACCCCAATTTGAGACCTCAGGACCCAAATTTGGGACCCCAGGACCCCAATTTGGGACCCTGGGACCCATTTTGGGACTCGGGGACCCCAATTTGGGACCCCAGGACCCCAATTTGAGACCCCAGGACCCCAATTTGAGACCCCAGACCCAAATTTGAGACCCCAGACCCAAATTTGGGACCCCAAGACCCCATTTGAGACCCCAGGACCCCAATTTGAGACCCCAGACCCAAATTTGAGACCCCAGGACCCCAATTTGAGACCCCAGGACCCAAATTTGAGACCTCAGCACCCCAATTTGAGACTCCCAGACCCCATTTTCGACCCCCCCTTCCCTTCCCAGGGGTCTCACTCGTGTCCCCCCCCTTTTCCCCCTCCAGCTCCAGCGGCCTCAGCCGCGACCCCGGCCCGGGGGGGACCCCCGGGGGCACTTTGGGGTCTCGGGGGGTGAAACGCAAACTTTACTCGGCCGTGCCCGGCCGGACGTTCCTGGCGGTGCGGCCGTACCAGGCTCAGGGCGAGGGCGAGCTGAGCCTCAGCAAGGGCGAGCGCATCAAGGGTGGGTCGGACAGCCCCGAAAATACCCCCAAACAGCCCCAAAAATACCCCAGAAACACCCCAAAAAATAACCCCAAACAGACCCAAAAAACGCCCAGAAACACCCCAAAAAATAACCCCAAACAGCCCCAAAAATACCCCCAAACACCCCAAAAAATAACCCCAAACAGACCCAAAAATTCTGGGAATGCACCCCAAAATACCTCCAAAAAATGCTCCGAAACACCCCCAAAAATCCCGGGAATGCACCTCGAAACAGCCCCAAAAATGCCCAGAAACACCCCAAAAATCCCGGGAATGCACCTCGAAACAGCCCCAAAAATGCCCCGAAACAGCCCCAAAAAATCCTGGGAATGCACCTCAAAACACCCTCAAAAATGCCCCAAAACACCCCCAAAAATTCTGGGAATGCACCTCGAAACACCCCCAAAAATCCCGGGAATGCACCTCGAAACAGCCCCAAAAATGCCCCGAAAGAGCCCCAAAAAATGCCCCAAAACACCCCAAAAGATCCCGGGAATGCACCTCGAAACACCCCCAAAAATACCCCAAAACACCCCAAAAATCCTGGGAATGCACCTCGAAACAGCCCCAAAAATGCCCTGAAACAGCCCCAAAAATGCTGGGATCCTGCCCCAAAAAAAACCCCAAAAATCCCGGGAATGCACCTCGAAACAGCCCCAAAAAACGCCCAGAAACACCCCCAAAAATGCCCCAAAACACCCCAAAAAATCCCGGGAATGCACCTCGAAACAGCCCCAAAAATGCCCCGAAACAGCCCCAAAAATGCCCCGAAACACCCCAAAAATCCCGGGAATGCACCTCGAAACAGCCCCAAAAATGCCCAGAAACAGCCCCAAAAATGCCCCGAAACACCCCAAAAATCCCGGGAATGCACCTCGAAACAGCCCCAAAAATGCCCAGAAACAGCCCCAAAAAATCCTGGGAATGCACCTCAAAACACCCTCAAAAATGCCCCAAAACACCCCCAAAAATTCTGGGAATGCACCTCGAAACACCCCCAAAAATCCCGGGAATGCACCTCGAAACAGCCCCAAAAATGCCCCGAAACAGCCCCAAAAATGCCCTGAAACAGCCCCAAAAATGCCCCGAAACTCCCACAAAAATGCTGGGATCCTGCCCCCCAAAAAAACCAAAAAATCCCGGGAATGCACCTCGAAACAGCCCCAAAAATCCCGGGAATGCACCTCGAAACAGCCCCAAAAAACGTCCAGAAACAGCCCCAAAAATGCTGGGATCCTGCCCCAAAAAAACCCCCAAAATCCCGGGAATTCACCCCGAAACAGCCCCAAAAAACGCCCTGAAAGAGCCCTAAAAATGCCCCAAAACACCCCAAAAGATCCCGGGAATGCACCTCGAAACAGCCCCAAAAATACCCCAAAACACCCCAAAAATCCTGGGAATGCACCTCGAAACAGCCCCAAAAATGGCCCGAAACAGCCCCAAAAATGCCCCAAAGCACCCCAAAAAATCCTGGGAATGCACCTCAAAACAGCCCCAAAAATCATCCCGAAACAGCCCCAAAAATGCCCCGAAACTCCCACAAAAATGCTGGGATCCTGCCCCAAAAAAACCCCAAAAATTCCGGGAATGCACCTCGAAATACCCCCAAAAATCCCGGGAATGCACCTCAAAACAGCCCCAAAAATGCCCCGAAACAGCCCCAAAAAATGCCCTGAAACAGCCCCAAAAATACTGGGATCCTGCCCCAAAAAAACCCCCAAAATCCCGGGAATTCACCCCGAAACAGCCCCAAAAAACGCCCTGAAAGAGCCCTAAAAATGCCCCAAAACACCCCAAAAAATCCCGGGAATGCACCCCGAAACAGCCCCAAAAAATGGCCCGAAACAGCCCCAAAAATGCCCCAAAACACCCCAAAAAATCCTGGGAATGCACCTCAAAACAGCCCCAAAAATGCCCCGAAACAGCCCAAAAATGCTGGGATCCTGCCCCAAAAAAAAAACCAAAAATCCCGGGAATGCACCCCGAAACAGCCCCAAAAAATGCCCCGAAACAGCCCTAAAAATGCTCCAAAACACCCCAAAAATTCCCGGGAATGCACCTCGAAACAGCCCCAAAAATACCCTGAAACACCCCAAAAAATAACCCCAAACACCCCAAAAAATCCCGGGAATGCACCTCGAAACAGCCCCAAAAAATGCCCTGAAACAGCCCCAAAAATGCCCCGAAACTCCCACAAAAATGCTGGGATCCTGCCCCCAAAAAAACCCCAAAAATCACGGGAATGCACCTCGAAACAGCCCCAAAAATCCCGGGAATGCGCCTCGAAACAGCCCCAAAAATGCCCCGAAACAGCCCCAAAAATGCCCTGAAACTCCCACAAAAATGCTGGGATCCTGCCCCAAAAAACCCGAAAAAATCCCGGGATTCTGCCCGCAAAAAAACCCAAAATTCCCGGGATTTTGCCCCCAAAAAACCCCTGAAAATCCTGGGATTCCATTCCCAAAAAAACCCCAAAATTCCCAGGATTCTGCCCCAAAATTCCCGGGATTCTTCCCAAAAAAACCCCCAAATTCCCGGGATTTTGCCCCAAAAATCCCCCAAAATTCCCGGGATTCCATTCCCAAAAAAACCCCAAAAATCCCAGGATTCTGCCCCAAAATTCCCGGGATTCTGCCCCCAAAAAAACCCAAAAATCCTGGGATTTCCCTCCCAAAAAACCCCAAAATCCTGGGAATTTCACCCCAAAAATCCCCAAAAATTCCGGGATTCTGCCCCAAAAAAACCCCAAAATTCCCGGGATTCTGCCCCCAAAAAAACCCCGAAAATCCTGGGATTCTGCCCCAAAATTCCCGGGATTCTTCCCAAAAAAACCCCAAAATTCCCGGGAATTTCACCCCAAAAATCCCCAAAAATTCCGGGATTCCATTCCCAAAAAAACCCCAAAATTCCCGGGATTTTGCCCCAAAAAACCCCAAAAATCCCGGGATTCTGCCCCCAAAAAACTCCCCCAAAATTCCCGGGAATTTCACCCCAAAAATTCCCAAAATTCCGGGATTCCATTCCTAAAAAAACCCCAAAATTCCCGGGATTTTGCCCCAAAAATCCCCCAAAATTCCCGGGATTTTGCCCCAAAAAAACCCCAAAATTCCCGGGAATTTCACCCCAAAAATCCCCAAAAATTCCCGGGATTCCATTCCCAAAAAAACCCCAAAAATCCCGGGAATTTCACCCCAAAAATTCCGTGATTCCATTCCCAAAAAAAACCCCAAAATTCCCAGGATTCTGTCCTAAAATTCCCGGGATTCTTCCCAAAAAAACCCCAAAATTCCCGGGATTTTGCCCCAAAAATCCCCCAAAATTCCCGGGATTCTGCCCCCAGAAAAACCCAAAATCCCGGGATTTTGCCCCAAATAATTCCCAAAATTCCCGGGATTCTGCCCCAAAAATCCCCCCAAATTCCCGGGATCCAGCCCCAAAAAAACCCAAAATTCCCGGGATTTTGCCCCAAAAATCCCCCAAAATTCCCGGGATTCTTGCCCAAAAAAACCCCGAAATTCCCGGGATTCTGCCCCAAATAATTCCCAAAATTCCCGGGATTTTGCCCCAAAAAAAAACCTGAAAATCCTGGGATTCCCCTCCCAAAAAAATCCCAAAATTCCCGGGATTCTTCCCCAAAAATCCCCCAAAATTCCCGGGATCCAGCCCCAAAAAAAGCCCAAAAATCCCGGGATTTTGCCCCAAATAATTCCCAAAATTCCCGGGATTCTTCCCCAAAAATCCCCCAAAATTCCCGGGATCCAGCCCCAAAAAAAGCCCAAAAATCCCGGGATTTTGCCCCAAATAATTCCCAAAATTCCCGGGATTCTTCCCAAAAAAAACCCCGAAAATCCTGGGATTCCCCTCCCAAAAAAACCCAAAATTCCCGGGAATTTCACCCCAAAAATTCCGGGATTCCATTCCCAAAAAAACCCCAAAAATCCCGGAATTCTGCCCCAAAAATCCCCAGAAATCCCGGGAATTTCACCCCAAAAAACCCCCAAAATTCCGGGATTCCATTCCCAAAAAAACTCCAAAATTCCCGGGATTTTGCCCCAAAAATCCCCCAAAATTCCCGGGATTCTGCCCCCAAAAAACCCCGAAATTCCCGGGATTCTGCTCCAAAAATTCCCAAAATTCCCGGGATTCTGCCCCCAAAAAAACCCCAAAAAATCCCGGGATTCTGCCCCAAAAATTCCCGGGATTCTTCCCAAAAAACCCCCAAAATTCCCGGGATTTTGCCCCAAAAATTCCGGGATTCTTCCCAAAAAACCCCCAAAATTCCCGGGATTCCGCTCCCAAAAAAACCACAAAATTCCCGGGATTCTGCTCCAAAAAAACCCAAATTTCCCGGGATTTTGCCCCAAAAATCCCCCAAAATTCCCGTGATTTTGCCCCAAATAATTCCCAAAATTCCCGGGATTCCGCTCCCAAAAAACCCCCAAAATTCCTGGGATTCTGCCCCCAAAAAAAATCCCAAAAATCCCTGAATTCTGCTCCAAAATTCCCGGGATTCTTCCCAAAAAAACCCCCAAAATTCCCGGGAATTTCACCCCAAAAAATCCGGGATTCCATTCCCAAAAAAAACCCCAAAATTCCCAGGATTTTGCCCCAAAAATCCCCCAAAATTCCCGGGATTTTGCCCCAAATAATTCCCAAAATTCCCGGGATTTTGCCCCAAATAATTCCCAAAATTCCCGGGATTCCGCTCCCAAAAAAACCCCAAAAATTGCGATATCCTGTCCAAATTATTCCCAAAAATCCTGGGATTCTGCCCCAAAAAAACCCCAAAATTCCCGGGATTCTGCCCCAAAAAAAGCCCTGAAAATCCTGGGATTCCCCTCCCAAAAAGCCCCAAAATCCCGGGAATTTTGCCCCAAAAATCCCCCAAAATTCCAGGATTCTATTCCCAAAAAACCCCCAAAAATCCCGGGAATTTCACCCCAAAAATTCCGGGATTCCATTCCCAAAAAAACCCCAAAATTCCCGGGATTCTTCCCAAATAATTCCCAAAATTCCCGGGATTCTGCCCCAAAAATCCCCCAAAATTCCCGGGATTCTGCCCCCCAAAAAACCCAAAATTCCCGGGATTTTGCCCCAAATAATTCCCAAAATTCCTGGGATTTTGCCCCAAAAATCCCCCAAAATTCCCGGGATTCTGCCCCCAAATAATTCCCAAATTTCCCGGGATTTTGCCCCAAAAATCCCCCAAAATTCCCGGGAATTTCACCCCAAAAATTCCCAAAATTCCGGGATTCCATTCCCAAAAAAAGCCCAAAATTCCCGGGATTCTGCCCCAAATAATTCCCAAAATTCCCAGGATTCTTCCCCAAAAATCCCGGAAATTTTACCCCCAAAAATCCCCAAAAATTCCGGGATTCCATTCCCAAAAAAAACCCCAAAATTCCCGGGATTCTGCCCCAAAATTCCCGGGATTCTTCCTAAAAAAACCCCAAAATTCCCGGGATTTTGCCCCAAAAATCCCCCAAAATTCCCGGGAATTTCACCCCAAAAATTCCCAAAATTCCGGGATTCCATTCCCAAAAAAACCCCAAAAATCCCAAAAATTCCCCAAAATCTTTGGGGCCGTTTTTGGGGTTTTTGGGGAATTTGGGGCTTTTGGGGTTTTTTGTTTTTGGGGGGTGGGGATTTCTCATTTTGGGGATTTTGGGGAATTTTGGGAATTTTGGGATTTCTGAGGGGGAATTTTTGGAATTTTGGGATTTTTGGGGGGTTCTGAGTGGGAATTTTGGGAATTTTGGGATTTTTGGGGGGGTTCTGAGTGGGAATTTTGGGGTTTTGGGGATTTTTGGGGGTTTTGAGGGGGAATTTTGGGATTTTTGGGGGTTCTGAGGGAGGATTTTGGGGAATTTTGGGATTTTTGGGGGGGTTTGAGTGGGAATTTTGGGATTTTTGGGATTTTTTGGGGGTTCTGAGTGGGATTTTGGGGAATTTTGGGATTTTTGGGGGTCCTGAGAGAGGATTTTGGGATTTTTGGGATTTTTGGGATTTTTGGGGGGTTCTGAGAGGGAATTTTGGGGAATTTTGGGATTTTTGGGGGGTTCTGAGGGGAAATTTTGGGGAATTTTGGGATTTTTGGGGGGTTCTGAGTGGGAATTTGGGGAATTTTGGGGATTTTTGGGGGGGTTCTGAGGAGGAATTTTGGGTTTTTTGGGAGGTTCTGAGTGGGAATTTTGGGGAATTTTGGGATTTTTTGGGGGGTTTTGAGTGGGAATTTTGGGGAATTTTGGGATTTTGGGGGGTTCCGAGTGGGAATTCTGGAATTTTTGGGATTTTTGGGGGTTCTGAGTGGGAATTTTGGGAATTTTGGGATTTTTGGGGGTTCTGAGGGAGGATTTTGAGGAATTTTGGGATTTTTTGGGAGTTCTGAGTGGGAATTTTGGGGAATTTTGGGATTTTTGGGATTTTTGGGGGGTTCTGAGGGGGAATTTTGGGATTTTTGGGATTTTTTGGGGGGTTCTGAGGATTTTGGGAATTTTGGGATTTTTGGGATTTTTTGGGGGGTTCTGAGTGGGAATTTGGGGAATTTTGGGAAATTTTGGGATTTTTGAGTGGGAATTTTGGGATTTTTGGGATTTTTTGGGATTTCTGAGGGGGAATTTTGGGATTTTTTTGGATTTTTGGGGGGGTTCTGAGGGGGAATTTTGGGATTTTTGGGGTTTTTGAGTGGGAATTTTGGGAGTTTTGGGATTTTTGGGGGTTCTGAGGGAGGATTTTGGGGAATTTTGGGATTTTTGGGGGTTCTGAGAGGGAATTTTGGGGAATTTTGGGATTTTGGGGGTTCTGAGGGAGGGTTTGAGATTTTGGGGGGGTTTTGAGTGGGAATTTTGGGATTTTTGGGGTTTTTTGGGGGTTCTGAGTGGGAATTTTGGGGAATTTTGGGATTTTTTGGGGGGTTCTGAGAGGGAATTTTGGGATTTTTGGGGGGTTTTGAGTGGGAATTTTGGGATTTTTTGGGGGTTCTGAGTGGGAATTTCAGGATTTTGGGGATTTTTGGGGGGTTTTGAGGGGGAATTTTGGGATTTTTGGGGGTTTTTAGTGGGAATTTTGGGAATTTTGGGTTTTTTTGGGGGGTTCTGAGTGGAAATTTTGGGATTTTTGGGGGGTTTTGAGGGGGAATTTTGGGGTGTTCTGAGGGAGGATTTTGGGGAATTTTGGGATTTTTGGGGGGTTCTGAGTGGGAATTTTGGGATTTTTGGGATTTTTGGGGGGTTTTGAGTGGGAATTTTGGGAAATTTTGGGATTTTTGGGGAGTTTTGAGTGGGAATTTTGGGGAATTTTGGGAATTTTTGGGGGGTTCTGAGTGGGAATTTTGGGGAATTTTGGGAATTTTTGGGGGTTCTGAGTGGGAATTTTGGGATTTTGGGATTTTTGGGGGGTTTTGAGGGGGAATTTTGGGGAATTTTGGGATTTTCAGGAGGTTCTGAGGGGGAATTTTGGGATTTTTGGGATTTTTTGGGGGTTCTGAGGGGGAATTTTGGGATTTTTTGGGGGTTCTGAGAGGGAATTTTAGGATTTTTGGGGGGTTTTGAGTGGGAATTTTGGGAAATTTTGGGATTTTTGGGGAGTTTTGAGTGGGAATTCTGGGATTTTTGGGATTTTTGGGGTTTTTGAGTGGGAATTTTGAGGAATTTTGGGATTTTTTCGGGTTCTGAGGGAGGATTTTGGGGAATTTTGGGATTATTGGGGGTTTTGAGTGGGAATTTTGGGATTTTTGGGGGTTCTGAGTGGGAATTTTGGGGTTTTGGGGATTTTTGGGGGGTTTTGAGGGGGAATTTTGGGATTTTGGGGGGTTCTGAGGGAGGATTTTGGGGAATTTTGGGATTTTGGGGGGTTTTGAGTGGGAATTTTGGGATTTTTGGGATTTTTTGGGGGGTTCTGAGGGAGGATTTCGGGATTTTTGGGATTTTTGGGGGGTTCTGAGTGGGAATTTGGGGATTTTTGGGATTTTTGGGGGGGTTTTGAGTGGGAATTTTGGGGTTTTGGGAGGTTCTGAGGGAGGGTTTGGGGTTTTTGGGGTGGTTTTGGGATTTTTGGGGGTTCTGAGAGGGAATTTTGGGATTTTTGGGATTTTTGGGGGGTTCTGAGGGAGGATTTTGAGGAATTTTGGGATTTTGGGGGGTTCTGAAGGAGGATTTTGGGGTTTGGGGGGGTTTCTGAGTGAGAATTTTGGGAATTTTGGGATTTTGGGGGGTTCTGAGTGAGAATTTTGGGGTTTTTGGGTTGGTTTTGGGATTTTGGGGGTTCTGAGTGGGAATTTTGGGGGTTTTGAGTGGGAATTTTGGGATTTTTGGGGTATTTTGAGTGGGAATTTCGGGATTTTGGGGGGTTCTGAGTGGAAATTTTGGGGGATTCTGAGGGAGGATTTGGGGGTTTTTGGGTTGGTTTTGGGATTATTGGGGGTTCTGAGGGGGAATTTTGGGATTTTTTGGGGGTTTTGAGTGGGAATTTTGGGATTTTGGGGGCTTCTGAGGGAGGATTTTGGGGTTTTGGGGGATTCCAAAGGGGGATTTTGGGTTGGTTTTGGGATTTTTTGGGGGGTTTTGAGTGGGAATTTCGGGATTTTGGGGGGTTCTGAGTGGGAATTTCGGGATTTTTGGGGGTTTTTGAGTGGGAATTTCGGGATTTTGGGGGGTTCTGAGTGGGAATTTCGGGATTTTCGGGTTTTTGGGGTGTCTCTGATTTTTGGGGTCCCCCCGCAGTGCTGAGCGTGGGCGAGGGGGGATTTTGGGAGGGCCAGGCCCGAGGCCGGGTCGGGTGGTTCCCGTCCGAGTGCGTGGAGGAGGTTCCGCCCCGGACCCCCGAGGGAAAGACAGGTACCCCAAAAACCCTCCCTGTACCCCAAAAACCCTCCCTGGAACCCCCAAAAACCCTCCTGGAACCCCAAAAACCCTCCTGGAACCCCCAAAAACCCTCCCTGGAACCCCCAAAATTAACCCTGGAACCCCAAAATTAACCCTGGAACGCCCAAAACCCCTCCCAGTACCCCAAAAACCCTCTTAGAACCCCCCAAATCACCCGTGGAACCCCAAAAATCACCCCTGGAACCCCCAAAATCACCCCTGGAACCCCCAAAATCACCCCTGGAACCCCAAAAATCAGCCCTGGAACCCCCAAAATCACCCCTGGAACCCCCAAAAACCCTCCTGGAACCCCAAAAACCCTCCCTGGAACCCCCAGAATCGCCCCTGGAACCCCCAAAATCACCCCTGGAACCCCAAAAAATCACCCCTGGGACCCCCAAAATCACCCCTGGAACCCCAAAATTATCCCTGGAACCCCAAAAACCTTCCTGGAACCCCCAAAATCACCCCTGGAACCCCCAAAAACCCTCCTGTACCCCAAAAACCTTCCTGGAACCCCAAAAACCCTCCCTGGAAACCCAAAATTAACCCTGGAACCCCCAAAATCAGCCCTGGAACCCCAAAAATCAGCCCTGGAACCCCAAAAACCCTCCCTGGAACCCCAAAATCACCCCTGGAACCCCAAAAATCACCCCTGGAACCCCAAAATCACCCCTGGAAACCCCCAAAATCACCCCTGGAACCCCCAAAATCAGCCCTGGAACCCCAAAATCAGCCCTGGAACCCCAAAATCACCCCTGGAACCCCAAAATCACCCCCGGAACCCCAAAAATCACCCCTGGAACCCCCAAAATCACCCCTGGAACCCCCAAAATTAACCCAGGAACCCCAAAATTAACCCAGGAACCCCCAAAAACCCTCCTGGAATCCCCAAAATCAGTCCTGGAACCCCAAAAACCCTCCCTGGAAACCCCCAAAATCACCCCTGGAACCCCCAAAATCACCCCTGGAACCCCAAAAACCCTCCCTGGAACCCCAAAAATTACCCCTGGAACCCCAAAATTAACCCTGGAACCCCCAAAACCCCTCCCTGGAACCCCAAAATCAGCCCTGGAACCCCAAAAATCACCCCTGGAACCCCAAAATCACCCCTGGAACCCCAAAAATCCAAAATTTCCCAAATTTCCCTCAATCCCTCCCAATCCCCCGAAAACCTCAGACCCCAAAAACCCCAAAACCCCCAAAATCCCCCAAAAAAACCCAAAAAACCCCAAATCCCTCATCCCCTCCCGAACCCCAAACCCCAAAAACCCCAAAAAACCCCAAAATCCCCCAAAATCCACCAAAAACCTCAAAAATCCCAGTCCCCCCAAAAAACCGAAAAAAATCGCCAAAAATCCCCAGAATTCCCCAAATCCCCCCAAAATTCCCCCAAAAATCCCAAAAATCCCCAAAAAACCCCAAAAACAAAAAAAAAAATCCCCAAAATCCCAAATTCCTCAACCCCTCCCCAACCCCTCAGACCCCAAAAACCCCAAAAAGCCCAAAATTCCCCCCCAAAATCCCCCCAAAACCCCAAAATTCCCCCCAAATCCCCCAAAAAATCCCCAAAAAAACCCAAATCCCTCAACCCTTCCGGAACCCCTCAGACCCCAAAAATGCCAAAAATTCCCCCCAAAATCCCCCAAAAACCCCAAAAATCCCAAAATCCCCCAAAAATCCCAAAATCCCCCAAAAATCCAAAAATCCCCAAAAAATGCAAATCCCTCAACCCCTCCCGAACCCCAAACCCCAAAAAGCCCAAAATTCCCCCCAAAATCCCCCCCAAAAACCCCAAAAAATCCCCAAAAATCCTCCAAAAAAATCCCAAAAAAACCCCAAAAAATCCCAAAAATCCCCAAAAAAATCCCAAAAACCCCAAAATTCCCCAAATTTCCCCCCAAAAATCCCGAATTTCCCCCCAGAGTCGCGCAGTGACAAAGCCAAGCGCCTGTTCCGTCACTACACCGTGGGATCCTACGACAGCTTCGACGCCCCCAGGTGAGACCCCAAAAATTCCCAAAATTTCCCCAAAAAATTCCCAAAAATCCCAAAATTCCCAAAAAATTCCAGCCTGAATTTTCCCCGAATTTTTCCGATCCCAAAAACCCCAAAAAAACAAAAAAAACCCAAAAAAACCCCAAAAAAAATCACCAAAAAATTGGAAAAAAAAATCAAATTTGAGCCTTAAAATCGTGGAGATGGCAAAAAAATCCCAAATTCCCCCAAAATTCCTGAGTTTTTCATGGATTTTCCCCAAATTCCTCCTGAATTCCCCCAAATTGCCCTAAAATCACCCAAATTTGCCCCAAATTTGCCCCAAATCCTCCAAATTTCACCAAAATCCGCCCAAAATCGGCTTCAAATTCAACTCAGAACCCCCCAAAATCCCCCAAAATTCCCCAAAAATTCCCCCCAAAAATTCCCAAAAAATTCCAGCCCGAATTTTCCCCGAATTTTTCCGATCCCAAAAACCCCAAAAAAACAAAAAAAAACCCAAAAAAACCCAAAAAAATCACGAAAAAATTGGAAAAAAAATCAAATTTGAGCCTTAAAATCCTGGAGATGGCAAAAAAAATCCCAAATTTCCCAAAATTCCCCCCAAAATTCCCAAAAATTCCAAAAATCCCAAAAAATTCCAGCCTGATTTTTTCCCAAATTTTCTGTCCCAAAAAAAATTAAAAAATGCTGCAAAAATTGGAAAAAAACCCCCAAATTTGAGCTCTAAAATCGTGGAGATGGCAAAAAAATTCCCAAAATTTCCCCCAAAATTCCCAAAAATCCCAAAATTCCCAAAAAATTCCAGCCCAATTTTTTCCCAAATTTTCTGTTCCAAAAAAAAACCCCAAAAAAATTAAAAAATGCGGCAAAAATTGGAAAAAAAACCCAAATTTGAGCTCAAAAATTGTGGAGATGGCAAAAAAAATCCCAAAATCTACCAAAATTCCCCCAAAATTCCAAAAAAAATTCCCAAAAAATTCCAGCCTGATTTTTTCCCAAATTTTCCGTCCCAAAAAAAACCCCAAAAAATTAAAAAATGCGGCAAAAATTGGAAAAAAAAAACCAAATTTGAGGTCTAAAATTGTGGAGATGGCAAAAAAATCCCGAAATTCCCCAAATTCCCCCCAAAATTCCCCAAAATCCCAAAAAAATTCCAGCCCGATTTTCTCCCAAATTTTCTGTCCCAAAAAAAAAACCCAAAAAATTAAAAAATGCTGCAAAAATTGGAAAAAAAATCAAAATTTGAGCTCTAAAATTGTGGAGATGGCAAAAAAATCCCAAAATTCCCAAAATTCCCCCCAAAATTCCCCCCAAAATTCCCAAAAATCCCAAAAAAATTCCATCCTGAATTTTCCCCGTCCCAAAAAAACCCAAAAAACCCCAAAAAACCCTAAAAAATCACAAAAAAATTGGAAAAAAATCCCAAATTTGAGCTCAAAAATTGTGGAGATGGCAAAAAAATCCCAAAATTCCCCAAATTCCCCCCAAAATTCCCCCCAAAATTCCCAAAAATCCCAAAAAATTCCAGCCCGATTTTTTCCCAAATTTTCTGTCCCAAAAAAAAATTAAAAAATGCTGCAAAAATTGGAAAAAAAACCCCAAATTTGAGCTCTAAAATCGTGGAGATGGCAAAAAAAATCCCCAAATTCCCCAAATTCCCCCAAAATTCCCGAGTTTTTCATGGATTTTCCCCAAATTCCTCTAAAATCACCCAAATTTGCCCCAAATTTTCCCCAAATCCTTCAAATTTCACCAAAATCGGCTTCAAGTTCAACTCAGAACCCCCCCAAAATCCCCAAAATTCCCCAAAAAATTCCCCCCAAAATTCCCAAAATTCCCAAAAAATTCCATCCTGAATTTTCCCCGTCCCAAAAAACCCCAAAAAACCCAAAAAAACCCAAAAAACCCAAAAAAATCAACACAAAAATTGGAAAAAAACCCCAAATTTGAGCTCAAAAATCGTGGAGATGGCAAAAAAATCCCAAAATTCCCCAAATTCCCCCCAAAATTCCCCCCAAAATTCCCAAAAAATTCCATCCTGAATTTTTCCCAAATTTTCTGTTCCAAAAAAAAACCCCAAAAAATGAAAAAATGTGGCAAAAATTGGAAAAAAAAACCAAATTTGAGCTCAAAAATTGTGGAGATGGCAAAAAAATCCCAAAATTTCCCAAAATTCCCCCCAAAATTCCCCCCAAAATTCCCAAAAATCCCAAAAAATTCCAGCCCGATTTTTTCCCAAATTTTCCGTCCCAAAAAACCCCCAAAAAATTTAAAAATGCGGCAAAAATTGGAAAAAAAACCCCAAATTTGAGCTCTGAAATTGTGGAGATGGCAAAAAAATCCCAAAATTCTCCAAATTCCCCCCAAAATTCCCAAAAATCCCAAAAAATTCCAGCCCGAATTTTTCCCAAATTTTCTGTTCCAAAAAAAACCCCAAAAAAATTAAAAAATGCGGCAAAAATTGGAAAAAAAACCCAAATTTGAGCTCAAAAATTGTGGAGATGGCAAAAAAAAATCCCCAAATTCCCCAAATTCCCCCCAAAATTCCCAAAAAAATTCCATCCCGAATTTTCCCCGTCCCAAAAAAACCCAAAAAAACCCCAAAAAACCCTAAAAAATCACAAAAAAATTGGAAAAAAACCCAAATTTGAGCCTTAAAATCGTGGAGATGGCAAAAAAGTCCCAAATTTCCCAAAATTCCCCCCAAAATTCCCAAAAATCCCAAAAATCCCAAAAAATTCCAGCCCGATTTTTTCCCAAATTTTCCGTCCAAAAAAAAACCCCAAAAAATGAAAAAATGCAGCAAAAATTGGAAAAAAACCCAAATTTGAGCTCTAAAATTGTGGAGATGGCAAAAAAATCCCAAAATTTCCCCAAATTCCCCCCAAAATTCCCAAAAAATTCCCAAAAAATTCCATCCTGAATTTTCCCTGTCCCAAAAAACCCCAAAAAAACCCCAAAAAACCCTAAAAAATCACAAAAAAAATTGGAAAAAAACCCAAATTTGAGCTCAAAAATTGTGGAGATGGCAAAAAAATCCCAAAATTCCTCCAAAAAATTCCCAAAATTCCTCAAAATCCAAAAAAAAATCCATCCTGAATTTTTCCCAAATTTTCCGTCCCAAAAAAACCCCAAAAAATTAAAAAAATGCTGCAAAAATTGGAAAAAAAACCCAAATTTGAGCTCTAAAATTGTGGAGATGGCAAAAAATCCCAAAATTCCCAAAATTCCCCCCAAAATTCCCAAAAATCCCCAAATTCCCAAAAAATTCCATCCTGAATTTTTCCCAAATTTTCCGTCCAAAAAAAACCCCAAAAATTAAAAAATGTGGCAAAAATTGGAAAAAAACCCAAATTTGAGCTCTAAAATTGTGGAGATGGCAAAAAAACCCCAAAATTTCCCCAAATTCCCCCCAAAATTCCCAAAAAATTCCCAAAAAATTCCATCCTGAATTTTCCCCGTCCCAAAAAACCCAAAAAACCCAAAAAAAACCCAAAAAAATCAACACAAAAATTGGAAAAAAACCCAAATTTGAGCTCAAAAATTGTGGAGATGGCAAAAAAAATCCCAAAATTCCCCCCAAAAATTCCCAAAAATCCCAAAATTCCCAAAAAAATTCCAGCCTGAATTTTTCCCAAATTTTCCGTCCCAAAAAAAACCCAAAAAAATTAAAAAATGCGGCAAAAATTGGAAAAAAAACCCCAAATTTGAGCTCTAAAATCGTGGAGATGGCAAAAAAATCCCAAAATTTCCCCCAAAAATTCCCAAAAATCCCCAAAATCCCAAAAGATTCCAGCCCGAATTTTTCCCAAATTTTCCGTCCCAAAAAAAACCCCAAAAAATTAAAAAATGCGGCAAAAATTGGAAAAAAAAACCCAAATTTGAGCTCTAAAATTGTGGAGATGGCAAAAAAATCCCAAAATTCCCAAATTCCCCCCAAAATTCCCAAAAAATTCCCAAAAAATTCCATCCCGAATTTTCCCCGTCCCAAAAACCCCAAAAAACCCCAAAAAAATCACAAAAAAATTGGAAAAAAAACCCCAAATTTGAGCTCTAAAATTGTGGAGATGGCAAAAAAATCCCAAATTTCCCCAAATTCCCCCCAAAATTCCACAAGTTCCCCCCAAATCTCCCCCAAATTCCCTCAAAATTCCCCCAAAATTTCAACAATTCCCCCAAAATCCCCCCAAATTCCCCCAAATCACCCAAAATTCCCTCAAAATTCCCCCCAAATTTCCAAATTCCCCCAAAATCTCCCCCAAAT